>APFE031667889.1:0-37721 GCA_000404065.3 Pinus taeda
TTTCCTTCAGTTGATGATCTGTAATGTGTTGAGCATGTACTTGTATTTATTTTCAGTATTTACATGGTAAATAACTTGTTAGTTAATCAGAACAAGTAGGTAGAAATAAATCAGAAAGTACATGAAGGGTTTCTAACAGTTAGACTTAGAAATTCCAACATGGTATTAGAGCGTGGTTGCAAATCACAGGGGAACTGAGGACATCAGCCGAGCAGAGTAGCAACATCAGAAAACAGTTGTCCCGAGTGACAAAAGCTGTTCCTAGCAGAGTAGCAACAAGGAAGGGGTGACGTAGTGCTTGCGTCATCAAGTTCAAGCCAAGGAGAGGTAGCACAGAGGCTGAGGCAGACAAAGACAGGCTCACATAGAGCCACGTAGAGGCCAGGAGGGCTGACACAGTTGGCTGAGGAAGCTGATTTGCTGGTGTCGGGATTGCGTAGAGCCTAGGAGCTCTAACCTTCAGTTTGCTGGGGTTTAGGAGGCTGTGGGTAAGTTGCAGAGTGGAGGTGGTGGGGTACTGTAGTTAGAACAGTACCTAATAGGGCAAGACCAAGGAGGAGGGAGTTGCTACCGAGGATTTCTAGCCAAGAAATCCAGATCAGTGGTGCAGCTGCACTAGCGATTGGAGTGGGGGAATCTCGACATTGGTAGAAGGGTTTCTAGGAGGAAAATCGAGGCTCAAAGGGAGTCACACCGAGAACTTCCAGGAGGGAAGTAGAGGAGCAGCGAAATGGCAGTGCACGGAGTAAGAGACCGGGACAGACTGGACGGAGCCTCAAACTTCGTAGTCTGGAAGGCTAGAATCTTATCCGTGCTTGATAGAAATCATGTCAAGCACTTTGCCTTGAAGACGATAGCGGTCCCAGTTGACCCGAGTGATAATGACAGGTACGGGGATGCAATGGCGAGGGCTAAGAGTATCGTCCTTGACGGGGTCAAGGACCATATAGTACCACATATTGCCGAGAAGAACACGACACAGGAGATGTGGGAGGCCCTGACAAAGTTGTATCAACATACTTTTGTGCAGAGGAAGATGCTCCTAGAAAATTAGCTGCGGTCATACCAGATGTAGAAGGGAGAACATATGGACACCTTCCTCGGTCGATTGAAGGAGATCTGGGATCAACTGACTTCCATAGGGGCCACATTGGATCCATAATTGATGGTGAGAACAAACCTGAACGCAGTCTCAGAAGACTGGGAGGTGTTTGTTCATAGCATACTGGGCAGGGTGACCCTTCCAGATTGGGAGGAACTATAGGCGGCTCTTCGCCAAGAATAGATCAGGAGGCTGACCAAGACGGGAAGCAGTGGCAAGGGGATTAGAATCAAAAGGGAGGAGGAGGTGGATGCTGCCCTAGCATATGAGGGAAAGTAAGAAAAGTGGAAGAAGGACCTCTCTAAGGTCAAATGCTTCCATTGTGGGGAGCTTGGTCATTATGCGATCTAGTGTCCGAGGAAGAAGAGCAAGGGAGAGGCCTCTGAGACCAACGCTGCGCCAGCAAGGGAAGAGAAGGAAGTGGAGACAGATGATGACTGTGCCATGAGTGCTCACACGCCACTTAAGCGGAAATGGGGAAACATCAAGCTATAGTCAGACGGACTACAGGCGATGAGGGGCAGGATCCTTGAGGTACCCAGCCTCTTGGATTATACCTTGCTACGGGAGCCCCAATGAGGAGTAGCAGTATTGGCGGATGTCATTAGAGAAAGATGCGGCTAGAGCGACAGAGGGAGCTACAATGCAGGATTCCTAGGACAACGTGAGGCAGCAGTGCGAGAAGCACGGGAGTGTTGCACCAATGCAGGATGGCACAAAGTGGTGTGCAACGGTGCGGGATGCATGGAGTAGTTGTAGTGGCGTAGAGGTCAGAGAGGGAGCACTTGTCAGCGACAGAGGGAGTTTCAGCATCGTGGGTGTCTCTAGCCTGACAGAGATGTCAGAGTTGGGAGATCAGTTACTTACTTCTCAGTAATTGAGTTGTAGTGCAACAGTTAGGAATGGCAGTGCCATGGGCAACATGATGCAGCAGGATGAGAGGGAGCTGCCGTACGGATGCAACAATGGCAGTGGCAGGGCCACGGGTAGCAATACAGGATGCAATAGTGCAGGTAATGGGCAACAGGCCTAGCATCGGCATAGGGTCCGATGCCAGATGATCAAAGTGATGCTCAATGAGGAGTATTACTAGAGCACAGTCCTCACTAAGAGGGAGTGTTGATTTGGGGTAGCATCGGATGTGCTCTAGCCACGAAAATTGGTGGAGGGGCTAAGGCACATGAGATCTCCAATACCCAGAAATGGTTTGGGCAGATTCTAAACAGTTTGGGAGATATTCAAATAATTAATATTTTTAATGGAGTCACTAAGTCTAAACATACGGAAATTAAAATATTAATGTGAATTAATATAAAACTGTGTTAGAATGGTCCAAAAATCATGGATCAAGCCAGATCTAATCTTAGCCGTCGATTAGGGACTTAATCTCGGCTGTTGATTTGTCAACGAGAAAAGTATAAGAGGATGCTTGAGGGTCACTTGGAGAACACACCGAGTTGATCAAGGTTCGACTTTCTGGGGCAGGGTTTGCTAAGGAATTTGAGAGAGTGATCAGAGTTGCAGCTAAGGGGCAGTAGAAGCAGAGAGGCAGAGATAGTTCCAGGAGGATCAACGCAGTAGCCGAGAGAGAGGGACGCAGAGTCAGTGAGAGGCTGACGCAGAGGCAGCCAAGAGCTGCGCAGTGCCTCAGAGAGCCAGCGTGGGTGATGCAGAGGCTCTAAGAGCTGACGCAGTGCCTCCAGATGCTGACGCAGGCCAAGCGAGAGTGACGTTGGGCAAATGCTAGGCCAGAAAGGGATGACACAGTCCCTAGAGGTTGATGCTAGGGTTTTCGTGGGGTAGATTGGAGCTGAGTAGCTGCCGGAATGCTTATCTGGGGTTTCAGCTGGAGCATCTGTCTCCGAAGGAGAGGTACGACTGCCGAGATTTTTCTGTGTTGGGGTGAGCCGGTTTTGGCACCCAAATTGTATTCTGAAACTGCTTAATAATTAAAACCCTCAGATAGGTGCACCGGTTTTCCTGCATTGGGTTTTTCCGGGGATATTAGTCCAAAAACAACAGTGTCACTTGTGTGCTTGTTTTGTTTCCTTCTGTTGATTATCTGTAATGTGTTGAGCATGTACTTGTATTTATTTTCAGTATTTACATGGTAAATAACTTGTTAATTAATCAGAACAAGTAGGTAGAAATAAATCAGAAAGTACATGAAGGGTTTCTAACAGTTAGATTTAGAAATTCCAACATGGTATCAGAGCGTGGTTGCAGATCAGAGGAGAACTGAGGACATTAGCCGAGTAGATCAGCAACAACAGAAAACAACTATCCCGAGTGGCAGAAGCTGTTCATAGCAGAGTAGCAACAAGGGGTGACACAGTGCCTGCATCATCGAGTTCGAGCCAAGAAGAGGCAGCACAGAGGCTGAGGCAGGCAAAGCCAAGCTCGCACAGAGCCACGCAGAGGCTAGGAGGGCTGACACAGTTGGCTGAGGAAGCTGATTTGCTGGTGCCGGGATTGCGCAGAGCCTAGGAGCTCTAACCTTCAGTTTGCTGGGTTTTAGGAGGCTGTGGGTAAGTTGCAGAGTGGAGGTGGTGGGGTACTGTAGTTAGAACAGTACCTAACAGGGCAAGACCAAGGAGGAGGGAGCTGCTACCGAGGATTTCTAGCCAAGAAATCCGAATCAGTGGTGCAGCTGCACTAGCGATGAGAGTGGGGGCATCTCAACATTGGCAGAAGGGTTTCCAGGAGGGAAATCGAGGCTCAAAGGGAGTCACATCGAGAACTTCCAGAACGGAAGTAGAGGAGTAGCGAAATGGCAGTGCACGGAGTAAGAGACCAGGACAGATTGGACGAAGCCTCAAATTTCGTAGTCTGGAAGGCTAGAATCTTATCTGTGCTTGACAGAAATCATGTCAAGCACTTCGCCTTGAAGACGATAGCGGTCCCGGTTGACTCGACTGATAACGATAGGTATAGGGATGCAATGGCGAGGACTAAGAGTATCATCCTTGATGGGGTCAAGGACCATATAGTACCACATATTGCCGAGAAGAACACAGCACAGGAGATGTGGGAGGCCCTGACAAAGTTGTATCAGCATACTTCTGTGCAGAGGAAGATGCTCCTAGAAAATCAGTTGCGGTCATACCAGATGCAGAAGGGAGAACATATGGACACCTTCCTCGATCGATTGAAGGAGATCCAGGATCAACTGACTTTTCCATAGGGGCCACAGCGGATCTAGAATTGATGGTGAGAACAACCCTGAATGCAGTCTCAGAAGACTGGGAGGTGTTTGTCCAGAGCATACTAGGTAGGGCGACCCTTCCAGATTGGGAGGAACTATGGGCGACTCTTCACCAAGAAGAGATTAGGAGGCTGACCAAGACGGGAAGCAGTGGCAAGGGGATCATAATCAAAAAGGAGGAGGAGGTGGATGCTGCCTTAGCATTTGAGGGAAAGCAAGAAAAGCGGAAGAAGAAGGACCTCTCCAAGGTCAAATGTTTCCATTGTGGGGAGCTGGGTCATTATGCAGCCTAGTGTCCGAGGAAGAAGAGCAAGGGAGAGGCCTCCGAGACCAACGCTGCGCCAGCAAGGGCAGAGAAGGAAGTGGAGATAGATGATGACTGTGCCATGAGTGCTCAGGCGCCACTTAAGCGGAAGTGGGGAGACATCTGACATCAAGTTGTAGTCAGACGGACTACAGGCGATGAGGGGTAGGATCCTCGAGGTACCTAGCCTCTTGGATTATACCTTGCTACGGAAGCCCCAATGAGTAGCAGTATTGGCAGATGTCATTAGAGACAGATGCGGCTGGAGCGACAGAGGGAGCTATAGTGCAGGATTCCCAGGACAGCGTGAGGCAGCAGTGCGAGAAGCACGAGAGTGTTGCACTAGTGCAGGATGGCATAGAGAGGTGTGCAATGATGCGAGATGGATGGAGTAGTTGCAGTGGCGCAAAGGTCAGAGAGGGAGCACTTGTCAGCGACAGAGGGGGTTTCAGCATCGTGGGTGTCAATAGCCTGACAAAGATGTCAGAGTTGGTAGATTAGTTACTTACTTCTCAGTAACTGAGTTGTAGTGCAACAGTTAGCAGTGGCAGTGCCATGGGCAACACGATGCGGCAGGATGAGAGGGAGCTACCGTACGGATGTAGCAGTCGCAGTGGCAGGGCGATGGGTAGCAGTACAGGATGCAATAGTGCAGGTAATGGGCAGTAGCCTAGCATTGGCACAAGGACCGATGCCGGATGATCAGAGTGATGCTCAATGAGGAGTATTACTAGGGCACGGTCCTCGCTAAAAAAGAGTGTTGATTTTGGGTAGCAGCGGATGTGCTCTAGCCACAAAAATTGGTGGAGGGGCTAAGGCACATGAGATCTCCAATACCCAGAAAGGGTTTGGGCAGATTCCAAACAATTAGGGAGATATTGAAATAATTAATAAATTTAACGGAGTCCCTAAGTCTAAACTTAGGGAAATTAAAATGTTAATGTGAATTAATATAAAACTGTGTTAGAATGGTCCAAAAGTCATGGATCAAGCTAGATCTAATCTTAGTCGTTGATTAGGGATTTAATCATGGCTGTTGATTTGTCAACGATAAAAGTATAAGAGGAGGCTTGAGGTTCACTTGGAGAACACACCGAGTTGATCAAGATTTTGACTTTTTGGGGCAGGGTTTGTTGAGGAAGTTGAGAGAGTGATCAGAGTTGCAGCTGAGGGGCAGTGAATACAGAAGCAGAGAGGCAGATATAGTACTGGGAGGATCAGCGCAGTAGCCGGGAGAGAGGGACGCAGAGCCAGCCAAAAGTTCACGCAGAGCAAGCCAGGGGTCATGCAGAGGCAGCCAAGTGTTGCGCAGTGCCTCAGAGAGCTAGCGTGGGTGACGCAGAGGCTCTAAGGGCTAACACAATGCCTCCAAAGGTTGACGCAGGCCAAGCCAGAGTGACGCTGGGCAGACGCTGGGCCAGAAAGGGATGACGCAGTCCCTAGAGGTTGATGCTGGGGTTTTCGTGGGGCAGATTGGAGCTGAGTAGCTGCCAGAGCGTTTATCTAGGGTTTCAGCGGAGCATCTATCTTCGAATGAGAGGTACTACTGCGGAGATTTTTCTTTGTTGGGTGAGTCGGTTTTGGCACCCAGATTGTATTTTGAAACTGCTTAATAATTAAAACCCTCAGATAGCTGCAATGGTTTTCCCGCATTGGGTTTTTCTAGGGGACATTTGTCCAAAATACAACGGTGTCACTTGTGTGCTTGTTTTGTTTCCTTCAGTCGATGATCTGTAATGTGTTGAGCATGTACTTGTATATATTTTCAGTATTTACATGCTAAATAACTTGTTAATTAATTAGAACAAGTAGACATAAATAATTCAGAAAGTACATGAAGGGTTTGTAACAGTTAGACTTAGAAATTCCAACATGGTATCAGAGTGTTGTTGCAGATCAGAGGAGAACTGAGGACATCAGCCGAGCAGAGTAGCAACAGCAGAAAACAACTGTCCCGAGTGACAAAAGCTGTTCCTAGCAGAGTAGCAACAAGGAAGGGGTGATGTAGTGCCTGCGTCATCAAGTTTGAGCAAAGAAGAGGCAGCGCAGAGGCTGAGGCAGGCAAAGACAAGCTCACACAGAGCCACGCAGAGGCCAGGAGGGCTGACACAGTTGGCTGAGGACGTTGATTCGCTGGTGCCAGGATTGCGCAGAGCCTAGGAGCTCTAACCTTCAGTTTGCTGGGGTTTAGGAGGCTGTGGGTAAGTTGCAGAGTGGAGGTGGTGGGGTACTGTAGTCAGAACAATACCTAACAGGGCAAGATCAAGGAGGAGGGAGTTGCTATCGAGGATTTCTAGCCAAGAAATCCGGATTAGTGGTGCAGCTGCACTAGCGATCGGAGTGGGGGAGTCACACCAAGAACTTCCAGGGGGAAAGTAGAGGAGCAACGAAATGGCAGTGCACGGAGTAAGAGACCAGGACAAACTGGACGGAGCCTCAAAATTTGTAGTCTGGAAGGCCAAAATCTTATCCTTGCTTGACAGAAATCGTGTCAAGCACTTCGCCTTGAAGACGATAGCAGTCCCAGTTGACCCGAATGATAACGATAGGTACGGGGATGCAATGGCGAGGGCTAAGAGTATCATCCTTGACGGGGTCAAGGACCATATAGTACCACATATTGCCGAGAAGAACACAACACAAGAGATTTGGGAGGCCCTGACAAAGTTGTATCAGCATACTTCTGTGCAGAGGAAGATGCTCCTAGAAAATTAGTTGCGGTCATACCAGATGCAGAAGGGAGAACATATGGACACCTTCCTCGGTCGATTGAAGGAGATCTGGGATCAACTGACTTCCATAGGGGCCAGGCCGGATCCAGAATTGATGGTGAGAACAACGCTCAATGCAGTCTTAGAAGATTGGGAGGTGTTTGTCCAGAGCATATTGGGCAGGGCGACCCTTCCAGATTGGGAGGAACTATGGGAGTCTCTTCGCCAAGAAGAGATAAGGAGGCTGACCAAGACGGGAAGCAGCAGCAAGGGGATCAGAATAAAAAAGGAGAAGGAGGTGGATGCTGCCTTAGCATCTGAGGGAAAGAAGGAAAAGTGGAAGAAGGACCTCTCCAAGGTCAAATGCTTCCACTATGGGGAGCTGGGTCATTATGCGACCTAGTGTTCGAGGAAGAAGAGCAAGGGAGAGGCCTCCGAGACCAACGCTGCGCCAGCAAGGGCAGAGAAGGAAGTGGAGAGAGATGATGACTGTGCCATGAGTGCTCACACGCCACTTGAGCGGAAGTGAGGAGACATCAAGCTATAGTCAGACGGACTACAGGCGATGAGGGGCAGGATCCTCAAGGTGCCCAGCCTTATGGATTATACCTTGCTACGGGAGCCCCAATGAGGAGTAGCAGTACTGGTGGATGTCATTAGAGAAAGATGCTGTTAGAGCGACAGAGGGAGCTATAGTGCAGGATTCCCAGGATAGCGTGAGGCAGCAGTGCGAGAAGCACGGGAGTGTTGCACGAGTGCAGGATGGCACAAAGAGGTGTGCAACAGTGCGAGATGCATGGAGTAGTTGTAGTGGCGTAGAGGTCAGAGAGGAAGCACTTGTCAGCGACAGAGGGAGTTTCAACATCGTGGGTGTCTCTAGCCTGACAAAGATGTCAGAGTTGGGAGATCCATTACTTACTTCTCAGTAACTGAGTTGTAGTGCTACAGTTAGCAGTGACAGTGCTATGGGAAACACGGTGCAGTAGGATGAGAAGGAGCTACCGGACGGATGCAGCAGTGGCAGTGGCAGGGCCATTGGTAGCAGTACAGGATGTAGTAGTGCAGGTAATGGGCAACAAGCTTAGCATTGGCACGAGGACCGATGCCGGATGATCAACGAGGAGTATTACTAGAGCACAGTCCTCACTAAGAGGGAGTGCTGATTTGGGGTAGCATCGAATGTGCTCTAGCCACGGAAATTGGTGGAGGGGCTAAGGCATATGAGATCTCCAATACCCAGAAAGGGTTTGGGCAAATTCTAAACAATTTGGGAGATATTAAAATAATTAGTATTTTTAATGGAGTCCCTAAGTCTAAACTTAGGGAAATTAAAATATAAATGTGAATTAATATAAAACTATGTTAGAATGGTCCAAAAGTCATGGATCAAACCAGATCTAATCTTAGCCGTTGATTAGGGACTTAATCTCAGCTGTTGATTTGTCAACGAGAAAAGTATAAGAGGAGGCTTGAGGGTCACTTGGAGAACACATCGAGTTGATCAAGATTTCGACTTTCTGGGGCAGGGTATGCTGAGGAAGTTGAGGGAGTGGTCAGAGTTGCAACTAAGGGGCAGTGAATACAGAAGCAGAGAGGCAGAGATAGTACCGAGAGGATCAGCGTAGTAGCCGGGAGAGAGGGACGCAGAGTCAGCCAGAGGTTCATGCAGAACCAGCCAGGTCTCACGCAGAGGCAGCCAGGAGCTGCGTAGTGCCTCAAAGAGCTAGCGTGGGTGACGCAGCGGCTCTAAGGGTTGACGCAGTACCTCCAAAGGCTGACGCAATCCAAGCCAGAGTGACGTTGGGTAGACGCTGGGCTAGAAAGGGATGACGCAGTCCCTAGAGGCTGACGCTGGGTTTTTCGTGGGGCAGATTGGCGCTGAGTAGCTGCCGGAGTGTTTATTCGAGGTTTCAGCCGGAGCATCTATCTCTGAAGGAGAGATACTACTCCGAGATTTTTCTCTGTTGGGTAAGTCGGTTTTTGCACCTAGATTGTATTTTGACACTGCTTAATAATTAAAACCCTCAGATAGCGGCACCGGTTTTCCCGCATTGGGTTTTTCCGGGGACATTAGTCCAAAAACAACGGTGTCACTTGTGTGCTTGTTTTGTTTGCTTCAGTTGATGATCTGTAATGTGTTGAGCATGTACTTGTATTTATTTTCAGTATTGGTAAATAACTTGTTAATTAATCAGAACAAGTAGGTAGAAATAAATTAGAAAGTACATGAAGGGTTTCTAACAGTTAGACTTAGAAATTCCAACATATATATATAGCACATTATATTGAAAGTTGGAAATAAATCATTATGAATAAACGAGCAAGAACATTTAAATGACAAACATAAATGACAAGTAATGTTCCACTATCACTTATATTGGGATCCTCATCATTAGTATCACCCTTTGTGTTAATTTTAGGTATGTTCTATGCTTAGAGCAATTTATTTCAACTTTCACAATTAACTGAATATCTTTTCCAGATTAGCAATTGGATCAGCATTAAAGTAAATTGCAAATAGAACATAAACACAAATCACAAAAGACAAGCCAAGACAAGAGGACACAAGATGTGGTACTAGCCAGGGACAAACCCCAATGTGGGAAAACCCTTGATCAAATTTTCGTATATGTTCTTCAATAGTTCAGTAGAGAGAGAGAGAGAGAGAGAGAGATAGTACATTTACAACAGAAGTCAACACTTTGACTTATCTAGATAAGAGCATAGATCGTCTCTACAAAGATGATACATGAGATTAGTTGAAGACATGCTGCTTCAACTGATTCTCCAAGGTGACTCCTTCACCTATCATCGTGTTGCATCTTGTCATCATGCTGCACCTCACTGTGTTGCACCATGTTGCACCCATCATCACAATGCTGGACCTCATGACTGCTGCACTGCTATCCCATGTGCCATGGTTGAATCATGTTGTCATGCAGCATGTCTTATGTGCTTGCCACAGCTATCCATGCTGTCCATGCTTGCCATACTGCACCATGCTTGCCATGCTGTCCATGCTTGTTGTCCCATTGTGCCACTGCTGCACAATGACATGGCAGTCCCATCATTTTTCTGTCTCATCATGCTGCTGTCCCATTGAACATTGTGGCACAATATCATTGTTGCTAGTACTGCTGTCCCATCACGGCTTGTTATCTCATTATACTTACAGCAACCCAGCATTGCTGCTGCCCCTACAACAACATAACATACTTACGCTGCTCCAATTATGTATGTACCATTGCCTAGCTGTCCTAGTTGTACTGCTGCACTGCCGTACCTAACAGTCATGCCCAAAACACTGCTGTTCTGGGCATATGGAGCCTTGCTGTCTTGCTGTCCATGCATCATGGTTCCAACATCCTCCATTGCCTACCTGTCCACAACACTGCTGCTCCAATTGTGCCTTCACTGTTGCTTATGTGGTGACTGGTTAGGGCATCTGGCAGCCCTTACACACCCAGCCAAACAACCCCTAAAATCTGCCCAAATTTGCCCTTAATTAATGCGGCTGTCCTCCAAGGGAAGGCTGGCCCCTTCGCTGTAATTCTGGGCAGCCTTCTAGCCCTTAATAATGGCTCTGCCCTCCTCTCATTATAGTGGCATCCTACAACCCTTAGAACAGGCCTGCGGCAGCCTTTCTAGAGGACTGTTCCACCCTCTACGAGCCCTCAAACAGCTCCCTTTCCCCTTGGCCTTCTAGCAAGATACTCGGCCTTCTTTCATCCCTTCAGTCTTCCTGAAATGGCTTCAGGAAAGCCCTATTTCACCCACGCTGAATTGCCTCTTCTTGCTGCGGCACTAAGCTTCAAACTTTGGCCTTTCTCCCTACCAGAGCACCCAAACAGCCTCTCTTTCCCACGCTGTCTAGGGCAGCCTCTTTCTTGGCTGCGTAGAGGCCCGTGTGTAGGCTAGGGCTTCTTCTTGATAGCGTAGATTCTAGGGCTGTCCTCCTTGTAGCGTTAGGGCTTCTCACTTGACTGTGTCCTCTAGATTAGGGCAGCGTTCTTCTTCTTGAGTCCGGCTAGGGCAGCCTCAATCTTCCAACGTCTAGGGCTTCCACTCCTAGATTTCTCTTCCACTAAAACCCAAGACAAGTGGAGAGAAATCAAGATAGAAGTGTGTGTAGAAATGACTATCAAGTCATCTCCTTTTATACTAAAACGTTGAGCACATGTGGGGTATATTTGGTTGCTGGCCAACCTTGACGAATTGTCTTATAATGCAAATAAATTCATAACTCCATGAATACTTATCGGAATCAGATAATATTTAGATCAATCCTGCACCTCTCAATGAGAGGGATCCAAGAAAAATATCAGCTGCCATAAATAAGATGACCCACATGGAGTTTGGCCCTAGTTGCCAAGTTTAACACTTTGCCTGTGCCTCAATCCTTTGGGGACATTAGTCAACACCACCCAATTTTGATGAAACTACCTAATCCAAGCTATAAAATATGCTACGAAAAGCCTAGCATGCTTGATCAATGACTTTGGTTTGAGTGAAGGGTACCTTTTTGCTAAGGCCATGATAGAAGAGTCCAACAAGCAATATCATTAACATTGAGGTACATAATGGGCTTGGTGCTCTTGATTAACTGCCAATACCATACCTTCATACATAATAGAATCTAATCAAAATAATCTTAAAACTTTGAAAACTGTTAAGTCTGTTGAATTTTGAATATGATATGAAATTCTACTTTGTCCATATGAAGACTGATGAGTTTGGAAACACTCTCAAAATTTTTGAAACAATTAATGGTAAATTGGTAATGTTAAAAATTTAAGTAAAAGTTCTTTTACTTCAAGAATTTAACAATACCATTAATTAACAACATTGTGATACAAACTGAGAGTGAAACCCTTTTTAAGGAAAAGTTTCCAGTCTTAGAGGTTTCTAGAAGTCTCTTTAATTCTTAGTTAACCTTTGATTAGACAATAAAACAAAATATGTGTGTCCCAACGATTAAATCAAGGAATAATTAGACAAATTTGATTTGGAAACGCATTGTACAAACACTGAAACACATTTCCAACATGTGAAATGCATTTCATATGAACTGAAATGCGTTTAATTCGAGTTTCAGAGTTTCGAAATCGAAATGCAATGGAAACACAAGAGGGGGCAAGTTTCCCGCAACATAGCCTCCAAATTTTTGGTATGTGCACAAACTTCAATATTCTCTTGATCTCTTCATGCAAAATGTGAGCCTTCACTCTTGTGTTCAAGCCTTTGAAGGTCCTGACAATTTTGCATAAATTGCACCTCCATTCCCATGTACACACACATCTGCTTGACTTTGGTAACATAATTCTAAAGAGGATAGTTTTTTTCCGCCTGGTTGCATGAGTAGATAGAGGCACTAGAAACACCACTTTAAGAAGCCATGAATGCTGCAAAAACAAAAAATAAATCACTCACCAAAACCACTGCAGCCCATACCCTTCTTTGTGCTGCTTGCACCCTTATTCTTGTTAGAAATGCACCAAAGCTTTCACCTGATGCTCCAAAACACAACTAAAATGCTTGTTGTTCCTATGGGAAGCTCCTTTTGCTGAAGAATGTGTGGGAAATGAGTGAATAAAGTGCTTTTTTCTATAAAGGAAGAGGATTTTAGCGTTTCTAGAGAATTCTAATTCTATTTTTTTAAAAGGAAATTAGGTTAGGATTGAAATAAAGTTGATGAAAAATGTTAAATGAAGTGTTTTTGGGCCTCTTGAGTGGGCTTGAACTAGC
This sequence comes from Pinus taeda, assembly GCA_000404065.3. Lineage (NCBI taxonomy): Eukaryota > Viridiplantae > Streptophyta > Pinopsida > Pinales > Pinaceae > Pinus > Pinus taeda. The sequence goes on from APFE031667889.1 coordinate 13,068, forward strand.
AATTTAACTCATCGAAATACAATAGAATTCTGTCAAAAAGAACCCGAAATGCTGTCAGTCGTACTGTATAGTGTTTCCAAAGCATGAAACACTTTATAGTGCAATTGATGATGTTTTGAAATGCTTCCAGTACCAATATGCTGCTTGAGGTGTTTCTTGCAATTGAGGACGCAGGCCTTCATCTCTACCTTAGATAGTGTCCAAAAATACACATTCCAAGTGTTAGACAAGCCCTCTAGGGGCAATCTCCATTGGAAATTGTGGGCTATTGGCACTATCATTGCTATTTTGATTGGGGTATCTCAAGTGAGCAGATCGTCCTAGTGAGATTGATCTTCTTGCAGGTACTTCAAGGCTGAGAGATTGGGATAGTTTTACCCCCAATTCCTCTCTCCTCCTTAGTCTCAAAAGGGAAATCTGACAAAAGAAGGGTTGTGACCAAAACTCTACAAATTGGTAAGGTATAAAGGCCAAGGTACACCTCATGCTTCAACCATCTTATATTCAAAAATTCTAAATTTTTCTCTAGCTTGCTGCAAATTTCTTATCATATTAGCTAGTAAATCCTTGGAGAAAAAAACATAAACTTTAGATTTTAGCCAAGGAATTGATATATATGTTTTTTTGAGTTTATTTTGACATATTTTAAATGGGTATATCAAGTTTATGTGTGCAGATCTACAAAAACATTGCGGAAGCCAACTCTGATTACAAATTTTTCAACCTACAATGTTCCATTTCTACAAGTATCTTAATTTGCCCTGTATTAGCTCAAATTTGTTTTTATAGTTTATATCTTAAATCTGTAGCTTAAAACTATTTATTTCAGCCTTCAAAAACTTTACTATTAGTTGAAATAATTTTCTGGGTTGTGTATCCAGGGGTGGTTTTGACCCCAAAACTTTATAAACTGAATTTCCAGCGTGCTGGAAATTCAATTTATTGCAGGTCTAAAGGCTTAAGTGGCCCAAAGAGATCAATTTTGTACCTTTTAGCCTCCCCACCCCTAGATCTAAGACCTTAAAGTGTTTAGGCACTTTTGGGTGAATTTTCAAGGGGTTAGCTTGTTAATTTCTGTGTTTTCTGCAGAAATTACAGACCTGTAACAGTAGGGCAGCAAGCTATTTTACACACCTGCCTCCCAACTGAGTGTTTAATCATGGAAATATTTTCATGTTTGGTTAACATATTTTCTATATATCATATTTGATTACTTACTTGCCATATCTTGTTAGTATTTGGTGTATTTTATGTAGATTTTTCGTAATAGAACAACATGACAATGTTGAAAACTCCTTCACTTTAGCCATTTAACCCCATTATAAAACACTGGTCTTGTATTCGCTGGTTGGGGTCATCCAAAGGAAGCTACCCATAGCCCTTTTTGGTAGGAGTTGGGTTTAAAGAGTAGGGTCTTAGGTGAAGGTGATAGTGGGCCTCTGTCTTGTGTGCGTTGGCCAAGCAGGATTGTACATGTCTTCCATGATCCCTATCAACAGGAGTGGTAATAGGACCATTTCGAGTGATAATACTAATGTAGAGGGACAAATGATTCAAGCCAAGGTAAAAAAAAGGTGAAATAGAGCAAAATCTACTTTATTTGGGCACTAGGGTTATGGGAAGAGCTTGCCTTTGTGTAAGAGCATTTTTAAGTGGCAAGCATAGTTTTCAAAACCGGTCTTGCTAGCCGGTTACTGGTCTAACCGGCCGATTAGCAGACCCACCAGTTGAAACCGGCCAAAAAACCCGGTAAGCAGGCCCATTTCTCCATTTTTTGACAAAAATCGGTCCTAACCGACCGGTTTATAGCAAACCGGCCGGTTCCATCCTAAACCGGCCGGGTAGGAGGCATGCCCACCGTGAGCTGGAAAAGCGACTTGCTGAGTGTGTTTTAGGGGTTTTGGGGGGAAATGAAGGGTTGTTTCCCTCCAAAAACGCCCTCTCCAAGCCTTTAAAAGGAGCTCACCTTCTTCATTTGCCTCACACACCTCATTTGGAGTTTTTTTTGAGTTTGATTGGGAGCTTGGAGAGTGTTGAGTTTTTGCTGGAGTAGTGGAACAACAGAGTTTAAGCTAAGTAGTAGTCATCATGCCTCCAAAAGCCAGAGATACTGCATGGGCTCATTGTGATATGATTGATGGCAAAATGATATGCAAATATTGCCAAAAGTCCATTCAAGGAGGGGGTATTAACAGGTTCAAGCAACACCTAGCTGGGATAGGAGGCCATGTAAAGCCATGTGGAGCACCAAATGAAATAATAGGGCATATTAGGGTAGAATACCTTCAGAAGTTTGAGACTCAAGTCGCTGAACCAATAGAGAAGTTTGTGACTGCACAGTTTGGGAGTCGAGACTCAACCAACTGAGTTTGATCATGATGACTCATGAGACGTTTCAAGTGATAATGTTGATCACTATTATCATATATGTAGACTTGAGTCTTGTAGTAGGCCACTGGCCCCATAGTTTGTAGGCTTTGTTTTTGCACTCTAGAGGCCATTTAGAGCCTCATTGCTCATGTATTTTGTCGATGATATGTATTGCACTCGGTGCCATTTTGATATATTCACGTTTACATGGTATATAAATGAGCAATCTTTGCATATTTTGTCTCTATTGGCTTGGAATCATGGTTTTAAATCTTAAAAATAGTTTTTTCATTAAAAATTAATTATTTAATGTATTCTTCTAAAACCGGTTCGTTTAGACCAAACCAGTCCCGGTTAGACCGATTCCGGTTGGTAAATCGGTTCATTAGGTGGACCGGTCCGATCACCGGTTCCGGTTTTAAAAACATTGGTGGCAAGGAAAAAAGGAGCAGAGGGGAACATATGATATCTGGAAATCAACTTAGCTATATTTATCAACTTTAGTTCTAGGTGAAATTGGACTCTAAAAGCATGTAGCATTGGATGGACTTGAGGTGCACATGCCTTAGTCTAAAGACAGGAGGGCTGGAGATTCTATGAACAAATGATAGGCTAAACATAATTGGAACAGAGCTTTGCATAATCTTTTAGGATGTATACATCACTCTTATGAAATAGAAATGAAGTCTCCTTTCAATTTGCTTTATTTTGCAAATTATTGGTTAGTGTATATGGGAGAATGATATAATGTTTAATTGGTAAAAGTATCCATAAGGTGCTTTGTTACAAATGAGTTTCTAAGCCTCTGGCACATTGTTTTTTCATGATCCTATTTTCTCTTAAGGGGTTTCTCTCTTCGGATTTGGAAAGTTTATTTCTATCACTTAAAGTTCTCAAGATGTAATTAGTGTTTTTCATCTGAGTTTTGATGCTGAAATAGTTGTGGTTTTGGAAGTAGACAAAGTTATCCGTTTGCGAGAAAAGCTATATGATGTATACTATGCATTTGTGTAACAGCCCTCCCAGCCAGTTCTGCTAGGCTAGGCTGAACTGGCTGGGTAGAGTTGTTTACAGTTTGGTTCACAAACAAAGCATTAAGCTATTGACATTGGGGAGATACTGCTAATAAGAGTCCAAATGACAATATTTTCCCCCTTTTTTGTTCAAAATGCTCTATATGTTTTAAAAAAAATCAATATGTACATCAAGATCAACATATCCAGCCAAATGACAATAACCCTTTTATTTATCAGAATTGTGAGAAAGAATGCATTGGTCTAAATAATTGTAAGTGATATTAAAAACAATATTGCCTTGATGGTTGAATAGCAGTAGGAAAATTCTCTTAACTGATGGTGTTACAAATTCTCTTAACAGATCATGTCGCTCACTGTATTTCCTATGTTTTTGCACATTTCTTAGGGTATGTCTTGCGGCAGTTGTGCAACATCTGTCAAGCGTATTTTGGAGGGTCAGGTATGTGCATGGTTAGTCTCTGAAGGCTGGTTCTCCTTTTGTGCTAACTAGTAGTAAATATTGCATAACTACAGTGACATGGAAACCTCAAACGGTTGCTTTAGGCATTTCATCCTCAAAACAAGTAGACAATCATCTTCTATAAGAGAGTGAGGAATCTGATAAATTTGGAATGACCATTGTTAGCCCAAGTGGGTTGCTTTGTTATGTTTTATCTTGTAGTTTATTCTATATTGAATGACTTACACATAGGGTCAATGGAGGTCTTACTAAAACCTTTTTCAACAGAAGAAATGATTCTTATTAAAAATACAAAAATGCACACACTACCTCACTAAGAAAAAAGTGTAAAAGACTCTTGAAAATTTCTATGAACTTTTCTTTTAACATCAAAATTTACAATTAGAGAGAAGCAATATTATTTGGTATATTTTAAAATAGAAAAAAACGTGAACATACAATTAGCTTCTATATATAGAGCAAAATAGAAAGACTAGGGGAATTGCATTTTGTAATCTGTAATATCCCGATGCAAATTTTACGGAATATTGCTTCAAAAATTTAAGCCGTCAATTCCATAAACAATTTACACCAATTGGGCCATAAATTTAACGGCAAAAACTAGAAAATATGAACTGCAACTGAAAATCAACAAGATGCACATGCAGTGGAACTCAACTGTATTTTATTAATATAAAATATGCTAATACAAGAAACTGGAAATGGCTGAGGTGATGGCCTCAAAAGATCTACAATAATGCTGCAATTGGCCTCCAAAATAAATTGATTTGATGACTGCACCTGTGAATTCTGAGTGAATTCACCAAGGGGAAATATGGGTTCTCGCCCACTCTCACCGAATCACCCGAGGGTTTTTCGTCCTGGGGCTACTAAAGTAGAGAACTGTCCAATCCACACCAAAGACAAATTCTGAAAACCAAGATGTACCAAATTATCTCCTCTTCCTTTTAAAGGACCAATAGATAGATCTCCAATCTTCTAGAAGTATTTTATTTTATTATTATTCTAGAAGCTTTCCCTTGACTTCTGTTAGAAAATTAGAAAGGCAAAAAGATTCTCTTATATTGATAATTACTTGTGATATTCTTGTAGTCTTATTATCTTCTCTTTATGTTCTTCTTTTAACTTTGTTTCATCAAGCAATCATCAATTCAAAACATGAAGACCAATGATACCGGATGTAGGCATTCAGCCAGGGCTAAAAACCCCTCTCTAGGGGAAAACCCAATCAAACTCTTCCACAAATCAAATTGAGATAGACCAAGACCTTAGAAGTGACATAAGACTCTTCTTACTCCACCAAATAAACCCTCAAACTGTTCTTCTAGACTCCAAATATCACCTGCAACAATACTGCATCCAAGACAAAATTTTGGCCCAGCTTTAGCACTGCAATTTCGACCCTTCCAGCAACCCAATAGCTTCGCACGTGTGAGACAAAGAGAGAAAATTCGACTTCTTTTGCTTGACAAAGAATTCCTTCTCCTTCACTAGGGTTTCCTTCCTCTTCCTTGAATTTCACACCCTTTTTACTACTTCCAGCTACTGCAGATCGAAAGTCTTGAGTTGATTCTACAAATGAGGTCGAATAGTTGCCAATATATAGTGAATCTGTGAGGTCGAATTCTCTTGATGAGGCCGACTTGGTGGAGGAGGCCTAGAAGACCTAATTTACATAAAAATAATTTTCTTTCTTGATTCAAGAAGCCCGAGAGTGGTCTATTGCGTTATGACAAAGACAAGGACTCTTGACACAAACCCTAGAAGCCTGCAATGGAGGCTTTGACCTATTATTCATTGACCCAAGCATGACATTCATGCTTTAATAAGTCAATTTCTTTTATAATAAAATTTCTTTTTTCTTTCTTTTGACTAATACATTACATCATGACTCAAATATAATTATGAAGATCGACACTAGTTACATTCTTCAACACTCCCTCTTAACTAGGGAGGTATTCATATTACATATATACAATGGTACACGGAAGATCTCAAAATGATATACTCTATGAAGAGTCACAGGCAGTGCTACAGATTAGATACTTGACCAAGGTATTCTAATCGGGTGGGTTTAAGTTGTACTCAAGCTTTAGCCACTCTAGGTACCATCAGGCTTTTAAGCTCTATCACCAACCCAAGGAGCTAGGTGCGAATCCAAGGTCGGAGTTCCATGACCAACGCCACCCTCCCTACTTCGGGATCTAGACATCAACACATAGGTCGACCAAATGTTGTGAAATTTCAACTATTGCAACAATTGGAAATTATTCTTCTAACTGTAAATTAATTAACAATTTATTTGCCCACACAAACAGTGAATAATTCACAACTGCAATTTTCACCAAATAAAATACCGTGGAAGCAAAAATAAGAACTGAGAAATACACATAAAAATTGACACCGTTATTTTGGACAAAAGTTCCCGGAAAAATCCAATGCAGGAAAACCAGTGCAACTGTGTGAGGGTTTATTTTATTATCCAACAACAATATTCTGAGTACAATAATTTGGGTGCTCTAATGGCCATCCAATATGAGAGAAATACAAGCAAAAATCTAGTGAGGATTTTTCCTCACCCTAGAGGCAATCCCGGCTCAATCCAACAACTCAAACTGCTGCTCCTCCAACCTCTACGCAGGCCTCTGCGTTGCCTCTGTGCAGACCACAAAATGTACTAGCTGGTGCAGGCTCTTAACTGGCTTTGATTGGCTGCAACTCAACTAGAAGTGTCTCTCCAAGCCTTTGGCAATTTTCTCCTGCCTCCAGAGACTGAAACGACCCCCTATCTCTACTATACAAATTGCCTCCACGAATGCTTGCACAAGGCTCTACGCAAATCTTCTATGGCTGTTGCTGCCTCTCTACGAGATACTCTCCAGAATTGGAAAACTATCCTTCGGATGCTACTGACCTCCTCTGGCACCTGTTACTCACCCTTTGGATAAATCTCCACTGTTGAATCACTGCTGGATCTCTGCGGTTGGGAAAATCGAACTGCCTGGGCAACTGAGTATCTTCATTGGTGTATCCTCCATCTACCCATCGACCTCCTCTTAAAATCTCCAGTTGGGACTCCAACGACCAAGATTAAAGCATAATCGATGGCTGAGATCATCTCTGGATCAATCCGTGTGAGTTTCTAGATGATTCACACCTTTCTCAATTAATACTAATTAATTAACCCCTTTTCCTAAGTTTAGACTTCGGAAATATTTAAAAAATAGGCTAATAATCTAATTGAGACACTTCTAGGTGGAATTTCCAGAAACGATTTTTGGTTTATGGAGAACTCTTATGTTTTAGTCTCTCCACAAAGTTTTGAGACTAGAACACCTATGATGCTACAAAAACTAACACTCCCTCTTAGCGAGGAAGGTGTTCTAGTGCTGCACTACTGCAACAACACCCTGTCTCTATATCATCCTCTGTCATGTTGCTAATGTTTGGTCACTGTGAATGCCTGCTATTGTCCATCAACCACTGTGCAACTCCGATGTTGCATCTGTGCTGCTGCTGACACTGCTGTACTGCTGCCAACTCTGCATTTGCACTGCACCTCCCTCTCAATTGTTGCTGCTGCGACTGCAACTGAGAAGCATCCAAAATATTTTGTTCCTGCTACTGAAACAAGGTCTCCACCATACCCATCTGTTCTCTGAAATAGACGAACTTAGTTCTTCCTAGAGCTTTCGTGAGTATATCTGCACCCTGCTCATCTGTGGGAACACATTGTAGTTGGACCGCTCCACGCTGCGCACAATCTCTGATGAAATGACATCGAATATCTATGTGTTTCGACTTGTCATGAAGCACTGGATTCTCAGAGAGATTGATGCAACTCTGGTTATCATAGTAGACACTGGTCGCCTCCGTTCTCTGTCTGAACAAGCTTACCAACAACTTCCGAAGCCATATTGCTTCGCACATAGCTGTGCTCCCTACCATATACATTGCTTCTGTAGAGCTCAGTGCTACTGACTTCTACTTCCTGCTACACCAAGAAACCATCCCTGATCCAACGCTGAAGCAGTACCCAGAGGTACTTTTCCTGTCCACTGAACTACTTGCCCAATCTGCATTTGTGAACCCACATAATCTGATGTCATCCCCTCGGGTATATCTCAACCCATACTCAATTGTGCCACATATATACCTCAAAATGTGCCTTGCTGCTATCCAATGTATCCTCTTCAGTTCCATCATAAACTGATTGAGGGTGTTGGCTACGAAGGAGATATCTGGCCTAGTGTTGACCAGATACATGAGAGAACCGACGAGTTGTCTATGCAAGGTGGGGTCAACATCCCTGTCATCTGATGCATCTATTTTCTTCCAGTTGGTAATCATGGGCATAGACATGGGTCTACAATCTCACATTTTGAATCTCTTCAGAATATATGTAGCATACCTTCCTTGCTCAAGGAAGATCTCCTCGTCCTTTTGCCACACTTCCAATCCTAGGAAATAGTGCGTCAAACCCAAATCCTTCATATAAAACTCTGCTTCCAAGTTCCTCTTGTAGTCCTTTATGAGCCTTGATGACCCTGTCAGGAAGAGATCATCCACATACAATACTAGGATGAGAGGCTCACCCTCTATCATCAAATAGTGAAGGTTGGGATCTGCGTCACTCTTGATGAATCCCATCTACTGCAAGTAGCTGTCAATTTGACCATACCATGCTGTGGGAGCCAGCTTGAGCCCGTATAGAGCATTCTTTAGTCTGCACAAATGAGTGTACCTCTCATGAGTCTCGAAGCCCTCTGGCTGTTCTATGTACACCTCTTCCTCTATCACCCTGTTCAAGAATGCTGTCTTGAGGTCCATCTGGTGAATTTGCCACCCCATCTGAGCTGCTAGAGATATAACTGACCGAATAGAAGTGTATTTGACAATTGGATTGAAGGTCTCCTCATAATCTATCCCTTCTTTCTGTGCATACCCTTTGCCACAAATCTAGCCTTATACTTCTCCACGCTGCTGTCTGCAACATACTTGATCTTGTAGATCCAACGAGAACCTACAACTGACTTGTCCTGATGCCTTGGCACCACCTCCCAAACATCATTCGTCATGATAGCATTGTATTCTTCCATGATGGCATCTACCCACACCTGATGCTATGCGACCTCCTGAAAGTTGGAAGGTTTTGCAACCTGAGCCACCAATGCTTGGTACTTGTCAGGCTGTCTATGCTCTCTCTTGTTTGTCTTAAGAGCTCCAATGAACTCCTCTACATCTCTCAATGTCTGACAAACTTCTTTGTTGGTTCGACCACTAGTGGTGGGAGGTTCAACCAACTCCTCCTCATCCTGCGTTTGTTGCTTCGTCTGCTGTGATCTTGTTGGGTCCTTTGCACTTGAGGAAATGCTAGTACTAGTCACTGTACTAGATCCCTACGACTGTCCCACTGGCAGTCCCACTAGCTTCCCCTGTGGTTGCCCCTGCTGTTAGAGCAATGGAGCTTCAATTGGCTGATTTTGATTACCTGGAAGCATCTCACGGGATCTCTTGAAAGCTCGGTCCTCCTTGAACTTCACGTCCCGTCTCACTACAATCTTCCTATTGCTAGGAATGTAGATCATGTATGCCTTTGTGGTTTCGCTATATCCAATGAGGAACCCCTTCTCTGCAGTCTGATCTAATTTTGTGCCTGTCAGGCTGTCTGCGCTCTCTCTTGTTTGTCTTAAGAGCTCCAATGAACTCCTCTGCATCTCTCAATGTCTGACAAACTTCTTTGCTGGTTCGACGTGTTGACCCTACGGCCTACACCTACCTACAAGTTAGTGAGAAAAGCCTTCAACCCCACAAGGTGTGGTTGGTGGTAGGGAACTCAGAGAAGGGGCTATCACACTAATCCTGACTCTTTCCATTTGAGCTATCTCCTAGGTTAGCTATAAGGGGGGTGGTCCCTAATGAAAAGTTAAGTTAAAAGATGTGACTTTCTAGGAGAGTGTTATAGGGAAAATGGATTACTTTTAAGGATTTATGAGCAAATATGAAGTGAGCAACTTGAAATAACAATGCCAATCATTAATATGATTAAAAACCATAAAACCAGTGCCTTATAAGGAATTTGCTAAACAATTTAAAGATATATTGCTCAAAGTAAAATGCAATGCTCTCAAAAGAGAAAACAAAGTCACCTTGAAATGTAAATAAGAATTGTTAGCACAATATATGTAAGATACAAAATGCTTTTGAGATAATCAATTTTATAAATCAAAACATGTGAAACATATCTTGCCAAAACCCAAAAATTAGTAATTAACATGGAAATGTAAAAGAAGGGAAGTGCTAAACCAAGACATCAATATGCAATTAGACTTGAAACATGAAAAGAAAACACTTGTTGGAAATGATTACAATACTTGCTTTTGGAATATACTTTGGATATGAAAACTCAAACCATCAAGAGACAAGTAAAGTAAATGTAATGGAAAGTGCTCTTCGTTAATTTTATTAATTAGCTCTACAACAAGATTACAATTTAACTCTTCAATCCTTAGACCTCACCCTCCCCCAATGATATGGATCTCACAGTGAGGAGTCAATAGAGGAGTTGAAGAACCCTAAGATGTCTACTTCAACCAACTTATGTTGGAGGTAAAATTTGATGAGGCTTGGGGCCTTTCTACACTAAAATGCCTAGATGAAATGCAAATTGTGTTAATTCCCCAAATTAAAATAATGATACATCAAATGCTTCAAAGAGATTGATTTGCAATGCTTGAAAATGAAATAGTGTTAAACATAAGTTGCAATTATAACTTCAACTGAAGGAATAAAATTAGCTTACAAGTGTTGCATGTGTTTCATCAATGAATTAAAATGATACAAAGTAATCTGCTTGAAAGTAAATTTTGTTTCAAATAGACAATGACAATAAATTGCTCCAATATTCAAGATAACAATGTAGCATAAAATTGAAGCATGTATTCAAGTGCTCATGAAACAATTTATAAAGGTAAATGGAAACGAATCAAAGTTTGTTAAGAATATAAAATGCTTGCATGTAAAAGATGAATTGCCCAAAGTAAAGTGTAAGCTTGTAGCTCCAAGCAACAATGAGAAAGAAAATGCAAAGCTCAAATGAAATTGTAACAAACTTTAACTTAATGAAATGTGATAGTGAGGTTGTGTTAATTCTCAATTAAAGCATGCATGTAAGTGAATGAAGTGTGCAAGCTTAAACCATGCAAATGTCAATCCACCCAAGAGAAGCCTCCCTCCAAATGGGGAGATAGGATACCATGGGAGAAATCCCAAGCTCCCACAAGCAAGTTAGATCTTTTATTAATATTACAATGAGAAGAGGGCCCTTCAAAGTTCTCAACCATACTTCAAGGAGAGTCCTCACAATAATTGCTTGAAACTTGGACACTAGACCTCCTTTCTTGAGAAAGTAGTGACAAGATCTCACAAAACTTATGCAAGAGAAACAAGGGGTGAGTTTCCTCCAAATGCCCACGGCTTAAAGAAGAAAATGGGCAGCCCTCTAGTGAACTCAACTTGACCAAAATAAGCGTCAAAAGGGCTCACGACATCCTTGGAAATCAAACCCCCAACACTTACCAAAGGTCCTGCAAACACTTGTTAGATGTTGAGGGAAGTTGCTCTTCAAAATATGCCACACAAGAGTTAGCAAACAATCCAAACAATGGCTGCAAAAGAAGTTAAGTATTAATGGAAAAATCAGCAAAATAAAATGTATATGTACAATTATAATTTACAAAAGGCTAAGCTAAAGAGTGAGAGTAAACTCTCGTCTTTTCTTAGCCATATTCAAGCTTTTAGATAGAAAAGGAAAGAAATGAAGTACAATGTTTTTTAAAAAAGATTTAAATTTAGAAATTCTCGGCTTGTGTACAAGCTATGTGCCGAAATCCCTGCAAAACCACTTTGTAAAATAAGACTATGAAGGTTCAAAGAACAAATGACAGCTCCTTTAAGAATGTATCAAGAGTGGGTTGGTCTTTCCAAAGACTTCCCCTCAAGCTTGATTCTGTAATCCCAACAAGATGTTCCCTCTACAAAACTTCAATGAAGAATTAGTTCCATATAGATTTAACAATAAACCATGATAAGAAACTCTAGATATTTATTTAAAACCAACTAGAGCATTCTATACCTAGAGCATACTTCTAAATCAAAAGTCAATGCAATATAGCTCTACATTAACAAATCTACAAGAGCATATGGAAGCAAATTAGATCAAAGCATGAGTAAAAGGAATTATACCAATGCTCAACAATTCATCACACTCAAAAAGGAAGAACACCTCATGAATGAAACCCCAAAGTCTTTATTGATATTTTTGAAAGTGTACAAGGCAATAGCGCTTCCGCAAGCACAATAACTAGTGACAATATTATGCAATGTGAGAGCCCATGGCTCTATTATATAGAGAGTTGGGAGCAAATCTCAATGAAGAATAACAATGACAAATGGCATTAGAGCCAATCCCAATGTAGAAGTGATTAAACAAGTGGCATGAGGTGACAATCCCAAAGAGAAATATGAATTTGTTGAATGGAGCTCCAATGCCAAGTGTAAAAATCGAATTATGGCAAGTGGACATCATTTCCTTCTTCCCTTGTGTGCCAAATTCGAATTTTATGGTGGAATGACAAGTGTATATGGGTGGTAACCCAAGTGAGGACAATTTCCCACAAAAATCTCCACCAAATATTCTCCCAAATCCTCCCAAATGTGCATTAACTTCACAAATTCGAATTTCAAACAACTTTTTCATTTAATGCCAGAAATTCGATTTTATTTGAGCACATGTCCTTTCCTTGATTTCAGGAATCCACATCACCTTGGGACTTCACTTTAACTACCCCATAATTTTCCACCTCATTTCCACAACATTTAGCATGTGTGGATATTTATTTTTCTCCATTTATTTAATTTCTGGCTTAATTAATTGCCAGATTTCCCACTAAACTTAGGAAAAATGGGTTTTGAGGGTCCAAAACACATTATTAACCCCTCAAAGTGTGTCATAGTAGAAAGTTGAAGGTGAGAGGTGTAATTTTCATTACTCATGCCCCATACAACTTCTCTAGACTACACTTATTACAATTTAAATACAATTTTATTTGCAATTTTTGACCTACGGGAAATCTAAAAAATTAAAAAATGACTACCTAGACCTAACCAAATTCCACGAAATTTTTTGTGTGATCTAGTATGGTAATATGCATCGACTCTAAACACTAAGATGTATCAGGGTTAACCTTCAAACCGTCACCCCGGCTTTGGGGTAAAATGTGAGTGAAAAAACCTAGAAAATTATCTGCCTCTAAAAACGAAGGGATAATTAACCAGATAAAAAAAAATACTCCAAGGTGTACTCGTTTGTTGATCGAGTCCCAACATCGTAGGCCTATTACAGACTCAAAACTCATCATTACTAGTATCACTTATTACAATTCCCCGTAGGGTGTGGAATCTAGGTACAAGAAAGATGATGAGAAGATAGACGTAGAGTTAAAAAACTCTGTTGACTAACGATATCTGATGGTACAAGTGTCCTCTGGATCATCCTTGGACAAGGAGTCTTCATATAATCATCAAGTGCCACTCCAGTGGTCAACAAGTCCAAAAACAACAGTGTCACTTGTGTGCTTGTTTCTATTTCCTTCAGTTGATAATTTGTAATGTGTTGAGCATGCATTTGTATTTATTTCCAATATTTACATGGTAAATAACTTGTTAATTAATAGAACAAGTAGGTAGGAATAAATCAGTAAAGTGCATGAAGGGTTTCTAACGTGTCAAACATAGAAATTCCAACATATTATTCTAAATCGGTCTTTTGATCATCTAAGTGATAGGCACATACATTTTTATTTGGCCGATCCATTCTCCCAATTCGAAACCAGGATTAGCTTTAAGAAAATCAGAGGTCAATTCTCCTATGTCATAGATAGATGGCTCCTCAAGCCAATCTTCATTTTCATTTTCAATATTGCCTAGGTTAAGAGTTTCAACTTTCAACATTACGGCTATTTTCAATAACTTCCATCAATATTTTAAAGGCAAATGAAACTCTTTTCCGAACATATTAATTTGAGGATCAGGAGGCCTTTGCTCAGCAGGAGGATTCTTTCTCGGCCATGGGTTATTATCACCTCTAGGTTGTATGTTTAGCATTTGAAAACATTCTGGACCACATGTCACTCATTTGTTTCATATGCTCAATGCTCATTTCTTTCATTAATCGAGTCTGTTAACCACTACATGTCAACGACCCATAACGGTACACCCTCTTTTTTCACAAAAGGGATAGCACTTGATCAACGTGTCTGTGTCGTTCGACTATCATCATCACCACAATCATGTTATATTGTAAACCCTTTCTGTATGTGTAAACTATAAATAATCTTAGCAAATCTGTGTCGTGTATGTAATTGCCTAGGTAAACCTAATTTTTTGGTGACGATCTACATTCCGAAAGGTTTTTTGTCTCACCGACCCATGGTTGGCAGAGTTTTCCTTCAGTCTTACCCCAAATCTGAAATGGATTTTGTCACTAGAATGTTAGGAGAGTCCTAGTGTGCTAGATCGGGTCTATGTAAAAGTAATTTGGGAATAATCCTAACTATTTAGTTATGTTATTTTATTACAAATAGCTTGATCTGCTAGATTATATTTGTGTCGTATAAATGAGTAGTTTGTGAGGGTCTTGTTCAAATGGGTTTTCCCCCTTGAGATGTATAAATGTAAAAATCATGATGTAAAATGTCTTAAGGATTAGGAAAATAATTTATCCCCTCATAGGTCCTAGGTCCTAGAAAAATTTAAATTTTCCAGAGGTAAAATTCGTGGATCCTTTAAAAAATTAAATCTTAACTGGTCCAGGGACTAAGGTTAGTTGATTATTTTGCTAAATTTTATGTCTTGGGTCCCTGGGGTTAACTCAAAGTCAAATTTTGAGGAAATAAATGCAAAACTTTTAATTTTTAATTTATTAAAATGCATTTAATTGAAAATTTCGAAATTTCCTCAATATTTAAAAATTTGATGGATGAGATTAAAAGAAATTTTGATCCTCATCAATGGTCAAGATCATTTTGACAAGGATCACTTGAACTAGCCATTGGAAGATTTATCTTTAAATAGGTCATTTTGTCAGTCAGAATCATTCGATCTTTGATCGTGTACTAAGCGAAAAGCTCTCTCTTGTAATCCTTTTTATAAGCAATAAAGAAAGACTTTGGGGTTAACTTCTGCTTGTGTTACTCTTCATGGAAATGTTGTAAGATGTATTATTTTCATGCATATATTTCTTTTTGGCCATTGATATAGCTTTCTGAAGAGCGATGTGAGTACAGGTATCTTGTTCAGTCGCTGGGGTTTGAATGATAATTTAAGTTTTGCATATAATAGTAGGTATCTCTATTAAATCTTAATTTTATTATCGTTTTCTTGCTCTTTGTTGACCGCTGAATCGAGTTTTGCAGGAAAATCCTTGACTATTAGATCATCGGGCGTTCGGGGAAGTTCTCGGTTGAACTAGCCAACTCCCGATCCGCGTTTTCTGAAGAGCCCAGCTTAAATTTGATCCTAGGCTTATCATCAAATATTTTTATGGGTGATGCATGAAGGGTTTCAAGCTTAGTACCTCCTCTAAAATTCAAAAAAGAAATAATTTTTCTGTGCTAAATCTTTAGATCTGGCTGTTGAGAGCCACAGATTGTCACATCTGGGAGCAAAGTCGGACTCATACTCCCCAGATCTGATAAATCTGCCATTTTTGTACATAGATCTGTAATATTTTAGGTTAGTTTTCTGATTTTGGTCTTTTAGGGTTTAGTGTTTTTTGAGTCATTGTGTATATCATTTGGGTGTTTCTGGTTGTATTGCAGCTGCAAATCTGAAACTGAAAGTTGTACAAAGTCCAAATCTAGGCCCTGGAGGGTAAGATCTGGATCTTTAGAGGTCCATCAGCATCATTTTTAGCAGGGTTTCTATCTAGAGATTTTGCAATCCAAGAGTTTTAAATTTTTAAAATCTGGAATTTTTAAGGGTTTCAAAGAAATATGAAGCAGAGCGATTTAAAATTTTTTGTAAGATTTCTGGAAAATATTTGGAGGTTCTGGTTTTGCAGATTGGCTGCCTGGTTCTTTCTGAGCAAGAAAATTTCGATTTTGTGTTCATCGTCGTTTCGAATTTTTTTTTTTATGGCCTATGTTTGGGTTTTAAAATCTAGAAAATTTCTGGGTTACTTCCTGTTGCTCCAAACTCCTTCCAAGCAGCCATTGAACCCCGCTGCCAACTTCACGCCCTCCATTCTGTTGCCTGCATCTCCATATCCCTTACGCTATTCCCCCAAACGCTGCATAAAGACCTGCGTTGCCTTCTCCTTAACCCTCACACCATCCGCACCCACTCCTTGCAACCTGCGTGCCTCTGCCTCACTCGCAACTCCATACCTCGTCCCTTCTCCATTCTGTCAACCTCTGCTCCTCGCGCACGCAAACCTGCAGTCACAAAAGAAAAAGGAAGGGATACGTTGTCTATCCGCAGCCTCTCATCCCTGTGGCTCTCCCATAGAACCCTCATTTGTTGCCACCTCCACGCATTGCCATACCTGTTCCGCATCCCTCTGGCACTCAGTCCTCTCCCTCATTGCATGCAGTCTCCCATCGCTGCCCATCTGCAGCAGCTGCTTCCTAAACCCTCCGTCCATGCCTGCCCACGCATCCCTGCGCCTAATCCCCAACTCCTCTCTTCTCCGTCGTGCATCCTCCTCTCCAAGCACTGCCATCTTAGCTCGTTGCTCACCCCTTTCTCCTCGATCTGTTGCTTCCTCATCTCAGTGGCTCCCTTCCACTACTGTCGACCCTTCTTCAAACCTACAAACACATCAAATAAACTCGATTTTGTTTTGATTTTCTATGTATACGTTGAGTTAGGTTAGGGTTGTGTTTATTTTAGTTCATTTTTATTTTAATCTTTGTTTAGTTTAGATTTTCGTTTTTTTTTAATTCCATTTTATTTTAAAATTTTAAATTTTCACAAAAAAAAATCATAATATAAGAAAAAAAAAACCATTTTGTTTTGATTTTCATTTCATTTCATTTTTATTTTTTTTCTTTTTTTTTTTTTTTTTTTTTAATTTTAATTGGGGTTAAAAAGATAAAAATCTAAAAATCTAAAAACTTTTAAAATCCTAAACATTTAAAAAATCATAAAAGAATTTAAAACTTTGGTGACTAAGGATTTTAAAATAAAATAAAAAGGGTTTTGACGTTAAGAAAATTAAAATGTGGCCTATGGCCCATTAAAATTTTTATTTTAAGCCCTTTTTATTTTTCCGTCGCATTAAAAGATTTTAAATTTTTCAGTTACCATTAAAAATTATTGCCTAAGGAATAATTTAAAAAGTTTAACCTAAAGTTC
Source organism: Pinus taeda (assembly GCA_000404065.3). Lineage (NCBI taxonomy): Eukaryota > Viridiplantae > Streptophyta > Pinopsida > Pinales > Pinaceae > Pinus > Pinus taeda. The sequence goes on from APFE031667889.1 coordinate 30,351, forward strand.
CTTAGTGTCATTTGTCATTAAATGTTTTTTTTTATGATGGTCAAAGTGCGATAAATGTTTTGAATTACATTGACTGTTGGATAAAACTAATTGAATCTAGATCCTGGTCATTAACGATAAACGTTTTAAATCTGGAATCTTTTGCATGTGACAGTGTTGGGGGTTTTCATGGATTATTTGTGATTGTCACTTTTTGTCACATATTAAAAATCGTTCTGGATAGCTTGTTTTATTGATGGTTAATTCAGATATCGAAGTCACTGGTCTAAAATTATTTCTATCTTGTGGTCGTGTCTTGTTTACTTTGGCGTTTAATCTATCAATTTGAATTAATCATTTAAATTACCAGGATTTCTTTTAGAGTACGTTCTTGTGAATGGATGAATAAGTTGAGCTGCCACCCAAACAAGAAACCAACCTAAATGTCTAAGTGCTACTGGTGTGAATGAACAAGATGAGAAGATTAGTGAGAGAACAAAAGATAAGGTGATGAGAAGATGAAAAATGATGCAAGAAGGGTGCCAAAAAGTGTGGCATTGATGGAATTAATGGAAAGATGATCTACCCATCATATTTTCATCTTCCTATACTACAACACTTGTTTTGCTAAAGCCACTTTTCATTTCATCTTGAGCCCTTGTTGCCTAAGCTTTAGCAATGCTACCTTCGGAACAACCCCCTTGAGTTGGAGAAAATCCCTTAAGTGTGAAAAGGACAGGTGAAGTAACATTAGCCTCCCTCTTATTTTCCCTTAGGTTAATACCAATCTTTCGGACCAAAATCTAAAGGTGCTAATTTGTGAGGCAACACTTCTCAAAGTAAGAATTTTCAACTAGTAATTATAGTATTGCACAAACCACTTTGTTTCTAGTTTGTTATCTTTTATCTATGGATGCCACATATAATGCCAAATAATCCACCTAAAGTTTATATAAAATCCCAAGAATGCACAATCACAAATGATGATGGAATGAGGAGAAAGATTGGGTATTTTAAGAGACCTTTTGCAGTGTCTTAGATAGCCTTGACCAATGTACAACCAAATTCAACTTCCCATTTGACATTTCTCCAATATAATCCAAAGTGCCTTTTAGCTCAGTTGCCATTGTCACCAAAACATTTAAAATCCACTTGTCAAGTATTTCTATGCCCCTATATGTATCCTATACTGACAATTTTGCAAGTCTTATTCTGATTAAACATGGTTCCTTGAGCCTTTTTACTCAATTTTAATAAACAGCTAACCATAGTTAATTAAATAAAATACCACAACATGCACATCAGATTTTTTTTGCTTGTGTGTATAGACATACACCCAGACATAACAAATAACTAAATACTTCCCACCCTTGTAGTAACTCATTATTATTCTACAAAGGATGTAGTTTAACATTACCATGTCAACAACTAACATGCAAGTCAAGTCGTAAAATACAGAAACGCATTATAACTCCCGGTAGAAATATTGTAAAGTCATTTCATTCATATGCTTACATTTAAATACAATCAATAAACATAATAAAGATTACCAAACAAAAGGACTTGTAAAAGAAACAAAAAATAGGTTACGATAGCAAGCTATAACTTAGAAAAATCAAATTGGAAAATGCTCAAAGTACTTTATTTAAAATAAATTAGAATGTTTCCCTAGTGGCTTTGGCTAATACTGAAGTGCTAATCATGTCCCATGCAACTTTAGAAAAACACTGATGCACACTTGGTTTACGTACTCATCAAACCGTTCAAAGACTTCCTTCTTGAAGGGAAACTGCTCTGGCCAATCTACATTCTTCAATACCTGTTATAAATAACACCATTCATTAGTTGAAGTTGATATGTCACAATTGTTTAAAGGTTATCCATACTAGTAATATTTCTTATGAAAACTAATGTCGGAAACCTTGTATTTTGGTCAAACATGATTACACACTTAGCAAGTATAACAACTACAGGCATTAGATCATAAAAGACAAAAACTACAAAAATGGTTGAATTCTTTACATTAGGGAAACCATCCAAAAGTTACAAGTAAAATCACATGTTCAAAATGAGTGTCACCATGAACAAAAAAATGGCAGAAGCGAAATGTCAACTTGCAAACCAGGTGATATGGAATCTATGGAGGAGTGGCAATATATGTACCGGACAGCTTGAACTTTGAGGTGATCCAGTTCAAAACATGTTGATTGGTGGTGGTTTAAAAACCAATGATAGTTGACTAAAGCCAATTGTGTTCAAAACCCATCAAGATACCTCAGGGGAGCAACAATTATTTGGTTTTTGAAAGCTTTACTCAAGATCTCATTTGCAAGGGGGTATTGGAGGAGTAAAAAATGATCTCCAATGCCACTGTAAAAATTAAATACATTTGTATTATGTGACCAAAACATAATGTAGAATTAGTTATGTTAAGGTTAGTTAGGTGGTTCAACCCCCATAACCATATTACGATAGATGTTGTAATGTGTGATGAGATACGTAAGAGGCTATTACATGGTAGCCTACCTTAGGATAGCCCTAGGATGTACTGCTAAAAATGATTAATAATATGCCATTTATTATTCTCTACACTAGTGACTAAACATGTGTTGAATATGATGTGTGTAATCCTTTTAAGCTCCTGAAAACCTTGTTATCGCTAATCCATTCTAGCCAGACTTTAAGAGAGTGCAAGAAGAGGTCACATGCCCATAAGCATAGCATGATCTACATCAAAAGATTACGTTCTCGTAGTTCAGAACTTGTTTCCAAGTGATTCCTTCAAGATCCATAATTTTAAATAGAACCCCCTTACAAAGATCCATTTCCACACGAGTCCCAGTACAAGAAATCAAGCTCTCCATGGGAAGTTGCACATCCAAGATATTTCTAATGTGAACCCCATGATCTTAATATCGTAAATTCCTAAAAACATGCTCATAGATTTAAGAATCCCACATAAATTGAGATAGTCTCAAATTATTCTACAATGAGAATAAACCTAGATGCCAAGGTTTAATGCAAAGAGTGGATTTCCTCTAGAACTAAAGCCCATCCTCAAGAATGCCTAATTTATCTTTTCCATAAATTGAAGACCAAAATAAAGATGTCCTTTCACCAACGTGAAATTCATGAGCTTAATTCTTGCTAACCCCACATGTTGATAATCTGGCCTTAAATAATTTTAACAGTATGCCAGAACCAAGAATTTCATCAATTAAAAGTCTATGAGTAAGACTTTGACATTAGAGATTCAAGAATTATCATTAACCATTAATGAAGGTAGATGCTCCACGCTAGGAACACAAGTCTAAGTGAACTTAGCATGAAGCTCTAAGGGAACTGCAAGTCCACCTACTACCTTTTGCAGGTGGGAAGGCAACACTAAGGTGAAACTGCAAAGAGTGATCACCAATGCATTTCATTGATTGAGCAAGGAGTTGTACATGTTGCAGCTCACTGTTGCAATTTTGGTGTTTTCTTGGTAGCATAAACCTCACAATTCACTACATGAAATTGTGTAGACGATGAGGAAATTTTGAAGCCAAGGTGGCTAGCTTAAGAAAAGGAGGAATGTTGATGCTCAACAACATGGGTGATGGAAGGACCACAAAATATTTGAAAGATCAAAAATAGCTTAATAGAAGGAGAATCCATGGTGGTTGGAAACAATGATAGTTTTGCTTCCTATTGTCTTCTAGTTTAATCTCTACCTTTAATGACATCATCATGAACTCCTCCACAAATTTTAGGTTTATAAACCTTGTGCCCTTCTAAATAGGAAATCTTAATCCATTGATAAGTGTGATATATGCTATTTGAGACCTCAAATATAATTTAACTGCTAGAATTTCAAACTTTTTATGTTAAGCACCATGTTAACCCAAAAACCCCTTATTAAGCCCTAGATATTGTGGGATTACAATTTTGCTGTTATATTGTTATGTAAGCTAGAACCCCTCATGGTCCCATTTATTATAATTGCACTCTTTGTCTCCATATATATACTAAGGAGACCTAGTCTTAGGATCATCAAATATTGTCTTGTACATGTATTCATTGTAAAAGGAAGTTTCCCCCTCGAAGAGGACTGTAATTATCGGTTTCTTATCATTTTTTAAGCGCAAGGATCATAACATTTTAGAATAGCCAACCACCATAACCTTTGGCTTCTTCCTTGTGTCATTAACCTCCTTGATTGAAGTTGTTTTGAAATGAACAAAGTTCATTTAGTAACAAACATCCAACATAAGAAGGGAAATAGACTGAAATCCACAAAGGACAAATAAACAATTGAATAAGATAAAATAAATGAAAAAGATGAATACAATGACCTATGTGACAATATCTATACATTGATGAGCCATGTTATTGTTGAAGAAAGTGTAACTAGGTTCAGTCTTCATGACATTGTAATCATGATTTTTGTAAAATGAATTTATTATTCCTCGCTGCGTGGGTTTCATGAGCAAGAGGTTTATTTATTTAGTGGCTCCCATTGAGAGCCTTAGGATGTCAAAAAGTCAATGTCATGTATAGAAAAGTCTAAACAACCCTCCAAGACAAGCACAAGAAGAAGTCTGCAATCAAAACAATGCAAAACACAGTCATGTTGGCCTACAAATAAATTAAATAAGCTAAAGAAGTCATGTCGGCTTGCAAATAGAGACACAATGTTTCACATTGTCATGTCGGCTAATTATGGAGAGGAAACAACTATAAATACCCCGCTGAGGTCACCACAGAAAACAAGAATCTCGGACAAGTCTGAAATCTCAGATGGGTACAGGAAGTACAGGATCTCGGTGATGAAGGACAGTGTCTCGGCAATGAAGAACAGTGTCTCGGTGCAAGTGATAAGTGTGTCTCGGCCTCCTTATAACCACAGTCTCAATACTAAAACACAGTCACAGTCTCGGTGAAGGAGATGATTTCAGGATCCCACAGTGGCACACACAGTCTCGGCATAATCATGATGAGGAAACACTGTCTCAAAGGTGCAGTCATGATCTTAGCATAGATATGATCTCAATGAAGACACAGTCACAAGGCTATAATCTCAGCTAAAGGTGCAGCTATGAGACAGTCATGATCTCGGTGGAGTTAGGGACAGACCTCAATCATATATATGGAAACCTCATTGGTATGGTGAAGATCTCAGTGAAGAAGGAACCATGGTGCAGCTATGATGATCTCAATAGTGAACAAAAAAAGAGGATTGGTGTCTTGGTCTTGGAGTGGCCTAATCAGTCAAGGGTCAATTGGAATCTCTATAAGAAGAATTTTGTGCGGGTTTTCCTCTCCAAGAGGGAGAGGTTTTGGCCTTGGCAAGATGTCAACATCATATGTTCTTGTCTCTTTGTTTTGTTATCTAGTTGATGAACTAACAAAGACATACTCTAATAATAATAAGAGAAGATTGGAATAAGAAGAAAATTTGAAAAACACCTCACAAATAGTTATCATGCCTATAAGAATCTCATTAATTCTAACTGCCGTAGATTCTTCAACAGTTATTTCATTAGGTCATGGTTTTAGTTAGGATGTGACACTATATATATATATATATATATATATAATATATATATAATGTAACTAACATTGCCTTTCCCTTGGAAATGGTTTGTCCTTGAAGCATATTTATGGAAAGACTTTATCTCTTGTCCTAGCTTGTAATTCCTTCTCATGATTTTTTGTTCTTGTATACGTAATGGTTGAAAATACAAGACGATATGATCTTTTAAGCATTAAGAATAATTCTTGAATTGTAAGAGGGTTTGACCATATTAATTCAACCATTTATGGAACTTTGCACTTATGGGATTCCTCCGATGAACTTTTATAAGGAGACTCCACAATACAGAACTCGATACTCTTCTAAATATAGGTCAATTACATTTCTTTAGAGAAATGTTGGTATATTGATAGATTCAATTTTGTATTTAGGATGCCAATGAGATGTCATTGTAACATTATCCTTTTTTAATCATACATGTAGTGTTTTCTTATTTCAATTTTGTAGCACGTCACCATTGCACACTTGTATCGCTTTGTTGATCCTTAAATTTTATTGGTCGAGATACATGGAATTTCCATTATTTGTGCTTCAACGTCTAAATAAATCCCTACTCCAACTGGATTTGCATCTTTCTAAGTTGTCAAGTTGATTGGATCTATATTGGTTTCTTTCTACACAACTTGGATCATTAGAAGATTTATCTGGTTCTCTAGAATCAATTGTTGTTTATTTATCAATCAATGATTCCTTGTCTGTAAGTTGCTCTAACTTGTTTTGGAATGACTTATCATTCTTTAGCTTCTTAATTTTTGACAGTAAGCTCTGATTATAAACCTTTAGGCATGAAACTTTGTCCTCATTTTATGAGTTATTGACATCATGTTTAATATCTTAATTATTTGGTTTTTCATCTTTTAAACTTTTTCAATTGTTCGAGCAACTTGTTACCGCTTCATTTAGCAGGGGTCTTAGGAGGGGTTCTAGAGTACTACTAGATCAATTAGCAACAATGGGACAAGGACCCGCTGTCACCTCAGTCAATGTCCCTTGATCTCCACAGACTTTCAACGATGGGAGGAGTCTCGGTATAGGAAAATCACTAGAATGATGAGGTCAATAACGATGCACAATGTGATTTCCAATGCCCATTCAAGGAAGAGGCTCAGATCATAGGTTGCTTGTTTTAGAAGCAAAATAAGAGCTCTCCAAGAAAAGCTTGAGGGAAGGATGACCGCAGGTTTAGGAATATTCAAAAATGATGAATGCTTAAGGTCAAAACTTCTAAAATCCCTCACTTGTGATTGACGTGTTTATACTAGGGTTCAAAGCGAGGCAAGGATGGCTCTGTTGACCTCTACCGGTCAACTACCCATGCAGTACACCCCCTTTTTGCTTTGCAAAAAGGGGCAGCACCTGATCAGCGTGTCCGTGCCATCCTGCAGTCATCAGCATTTTTATCAATCTAATTGTAAACCCAGTCTGCATGTATTAATTGTAAATAATCCTAGCAGATATGAGTCATGTTGTAAATTGCCTAGGTGGACCTAACTTTCTTATGATAATCTATGTCTCGGAAGGTTTTTCGTCTCACCGATCCACGGATCGGCAGAGTTTTCCTTCAAACCTGACCCCAAAGCCGGGATAGATTTTGTCATTGGAATTTTAGAGAATCCTAGAGTGTTGATCTGCTAGATTATAGTTGTGTCGCAGAACTGGGTGATTTGTGAGGGTCTATAGGGGTTTTTCTCCCTTAAGATGTAAATTGTAAAAAATCGTGATGTAATGTGTCCTGAGGGTCGAGAAATGTTTTAAATCCCCTCATGAGTCCTAAGTCCTAGGTCCTAGGTGATGTTTCCAAGGGCTTAGTTCGATGA
>APFE031667891.1:0-18131 GCA_000404065.3 Pinus taeda
GTGCTCAATCCACGCACCCTGAATTGCACTCCCTCCAATTGCCACCAAAAACCCAAAAATCTTTAAATCAACCCCCCTTATCAATTTACTAGCCTAATATCTTGATCCTAATTGGTCAGCTTATCATATTGAAAGATCTACCGAATCTGACCCGAGAGAGCCTTCTCATACCTCGTAGGGCTAGCTACGAGGTGAAATGGTTTGATGTAGCCTTGAGCGTTTGTCTATCTCAGCCTAGGTGAATTCCAAGCGCTAACACACTGGAAAGAAAAATTCCAAATTGTTGCCTCATTAGTGGCCACCAAATTTAATAGCTCCATCAGATTTATCCGGGCTCCAAATTTAGTTGGCACTTTGCTAAATTTAGTTGGCACTCTGCTAACTTTAGTCAATGGGCCTGGTTGACCAAAACTTTGACTGGTCATAACTTTCAGATATGATGTCTAATTAAGGTTTTGTTTCCATCATTGGAAATCTTGTGATGAGCTCTTCGATCTGAGCCTAGTTTCATGGAAATCCAAGGACTTTTATGTTTGATATTTTTGTGAGCCCTCTTGGATCTATGAGTGTTTTTGGGATCACCTGGATCAACAATAGATCAATATCATTGTCAATAGTATAATGGTCAAAGAAAGGCATACCAATATGACACTCAGATTGACGAGGATCTTCCAAATATTCAAAAACCTAACAAATTACCACTTTAGATTTGTCATCCAAAAATTCATAAATTAAAGAAGATTCAAGATCATTTTGAATTAAAAGAGCATCCCAATTCACAAATGGAGATTGTATATTGTGAGAAACAGATTCTAAATTGATATCTTTCAAATCCAAGCCCTCAGAAGAAGAGAATATATCATTCGATATACCTAGATATTCACGACCATATGTCTTAATGGAACAAATATGTCATGGTAATGGTTTTCCAAAGTCTCAGCTTCAATGTGGGGTTTAGATTCATTTGACAAGTTATCAAGGTTAGAAGTTTGGAGATAAGCCAGAAAGGTAACATTATCATCTTGAAAGAGGGAGGAAAGATAATACATACCTTCAATATTTTTCTCCTCTACATGTGAAATACGACTACCTCATTCTTAATTATTGCTTGAAACAACAGGTCGAACATCATTATGAGTTGAAGTAGGTAAAACAAGCAGATTATGAGACAAGGAATCATGAAACATGGATGATGGAGGTTGAAGGGTATCATAAATTAAATCAAATTTAGGACTTGAAATATGCATATTGATGTGATATAGAAAACCAGAGGAATGAATTTTTGTAACCGCCTCCTCCCACATTTACCCACTTTCACTAGTTTTCCCAGGGTAAACATGAATTGAGGATCGTATGAGAAGTCTCAACCTCCTATATGACCTTAATGAAATGGATTTGACAACTTAATACTTTACTGACCTCCCTAGGGTGCCATAGTACCTCCAGGAGGAACCCAACCCCTCCAGGTGTCCAATCCTTGAGTGAACTCCTTGTTTTGAGTGACCTATACCTTCAGTCACTCCCTTTCCAAGGCCTCTAAGTGATTATAACCCTCTAGTCACTCCCATAGGCTTACTTCCCAGTGACTATGGAATTTTTCAGTAAGTTTTATGCCAGTAACCTCAAATTTTGAGCCACTTTTTCAAGGATAAGACTTAGGACTCTCCCCATAACTCAATGAAACTTCCAGAAATGATCAATCACATAGAAACAAGGCTTCCAAACCAAAAATTAAACCAGGACTTGACCTAACCTCTCCTAACCAAGACTTACATTCCATCAAACACATGATGAACATGCAACCTACAAGTCATGGATGCATATATGAACATAAGTATCTTAAAACTTATTTGATGTTTAACAAGAAGGATTTATGCCTTCTCATAATAATTGTCATAACACTAATTAGGTCATGAATTCATTAACCATACATTCATTTAATTAAATGTGATAAGAGCCATACTTAGAACTATCATATAACCATGCTTATAACCAAAATATAACCATATAGATTACAATGTTAGAACAACTATTAAAGCCACACGATAACAAGTATATTTACTTATCAAAGACAAGAGAAACTTAGCTCTTATTAACCATATGAAAAATCCAACCAAGTGAGGGACTTCAACGTACCATCCAACCATAGATTAGGATGAATCAAATATTTCTTTCAGCCAATCACCCTCGTGCCATATTCCAAGCATGAATGTGGGATCTCATGGGATAAACCAATCCATAAACAACTAAGGGAATCCAGAGGTTAAACCACCTCCACCCTCACCATACCGTGATCTCACCTAAACCGATCACAATATCACAAAACCAAACTGAGCTTGGATTCCTCATAATTCCTTCACCATCCCTTTGACGAGTTTTTTTGTCTCCACCCACCTGTTGAGGGCTTCCCAAAGAAAACCATCTCCACCCCCAACCCTCATATTTTCTTGAGACCACCTCACCCAGATCCAAAACCTTCCAACAATCCAAATTTCAACCAAGAATGAATCCTATCACACCATGGTTATCCGTAAATCGAAAGTCAAGGCTTAAAAGCACTACCAAAAACCATCAAAATCCATGCCACCATTAACAATGAAACCAAATACACACATGCACATACCATGCATGCCAAAACCATCTAGGAAATCATACATGCAACCTGTTACCTGCAAGTATTCTTATAGAAGCTACTTGATTCAACTTTTTCGTGCTTGATCATTTCTTTCCTTTTATTTCCGTGCCCTTCCTTTTCTTGCTTTCTTTCCTTCTCATCTTGGTGCTCTTCTCCTCTTTGAAAATGAATTCTGAAAATAAATTGACCAAAGGATACAAAATGATGCTTTCATGTCTTTTTATTATTGATTTCTCTAATTTATTCATTTTTCCTTAATTTTCCTTCAATTTTATCCTCATATGTAACCTATGACATTTCACCTCCTTTTTCTCCTCTTTTCCTTTATTTTCATAAATAAAATGCCAATAATACCTTTTTTTCCTTTTCAAAGCCTTTTCCATTGCCTTTTCCAATTTCCATTTAGCCATAATAAATAAGAAGTGATGCCCATTAGGATATTTTTCGCAACATTCAACTTGGAATATGTGTTCCATGACCTTGGTCTTATTTTTCCTTTACTAACTTTTATTACATGAACTTTTAAGTCGGGGCTATTACAGACCCCTCCCCCCTTATGGGAACACCATCTTCAGTGTTCTATGACACCTACAACTAGCAAAACCAATAAAAACAAACATACTTCCCATGGAGTTTTATAAATTAGCTCACTGTAGTATTTACAATGAACAACCTGCTCAAAAGCAAAACCATAATGACAACATGACAACCGTACCTCTTATTGAAGCTTTATAACACAACTCGTGGCAATATTTGCATCCATGTACATATATACATATACCAAAATTGATTTACCTCAGGTGACAAACAATGAAGGATACATATCCTACATATGATCAACCATCTCCCATACAGCTTCATTAAGCCCAAAGTGCTTCCATTTCACTTTAACTTGCTTGATTGCTCTATTCTAGAGCATGTGTTTTTTCCACTATAATATGCACTGAGGTTCCAGTTGGAATTCTCCTTATGGTTCCACCTAGAATATAAACCAATCAATAACATGATCAACATCCTTTACATATCCCTTAAGAAATGAAACATTTAAAACATCATGGAATTTCATTGTTAGAGGCAACACAAGTCTATAGGCCACTAGTCCAATCCTCTCACAGATTTGAAAAGGCCTGCAGTATTGTGGTGCCAACTTGTAACCTTATCCAATCCTCAATGATCTCTTCTTGGGCTTGATTCGCAAATACACATGCTCCCCAAACTGAAACTCATTAAATTCCCTATGTTGGTCTGCATAACTTTTCCTCTTATCCTGTGCTTCCTTTAGATTCTCCTTTATAACCTACATCTCTTGTTCTATTTCTTCCAACATATCCAGTCCAATAAGTACCCTATTCACTCAATCACTCAAACGGATGGGAGTATTACAACTCTTCCCATAGAGTGCCTCAAACAGACTCATCCTTAATGACTCCTGATAGCCATTTTTGTAAGAAAAATCGACAAATGGAAGGTACTCCTCCCATATCCTCCGCTGGTACATGACATACATCGTCAGCATATCCTCCAGAAAACTATTGACCCTATCTGTCTATCCATCTGTCTATGGATGATAAGTTGTACTGAAGAACAACTTTGTCCCCAAACCTATAAATAACTCCTTCCAAAACTTGGAAGTGAACTTAACATCCATGTCTGACACAATATTCTTCAGAACACCATGCAATCTCATGATCTCCTTGATGAAGACATGTGCCACCCTCACTAGTTGAACAAGTAGTCTTCACTGGAATGAAGTTAGCTACATTGCTCAATTTATCGACCACAACTATGATATAATCATGTTGCCTCGATGTCCTCGGAAGACTTGTAATGAAATCCATGGAAATGACCTCCCATTTCCATTCTGGAATCAGAATAGGTTGTAGGAGACCACTTGGATGCTTATAGTCTGCTTTCACCTACTGACAGTCCAAAAATCTAGCCACAAACTCTGCCACTTCCTTCCTCATATTTGACTATTCGTAGTTGTCAACTTCTTCTGATATCCTAAGTTTCCTAACTATGGCTTGACCTGAAACTCCCTCAAGATAAAATTCTTGATCCCAATGTCATCTGGCACATAGATCATGTCCTTGAATATCACCAAACCATCTACCGTGAAATGATAGTCTGCACCCTGATCACCTGTACCCTGCTGTAACCTTTGCCTAACCTCCATGTAATTTTCATCCTACTGAACTACCTATAATATATGATCATGTAAATCTGTGCCATAAGATCTCATTGTTGAAACATGGTTCATCTGCACTCTCCTACTGAGCACATCTGTAACCATGTTCTCCTTACCCTTAATGCATCTAATCTCAAATTCAAACTCACTTATCGTGGCCAACCACCTAGCGTGCCTGGAATTCAGATTCGGTTGTTCAAACATATATCTCAACCCACTGTGATCAATCATTAATACAAACTTCCTGCCAAGAAGATAATTCCTCCACATCTTCAAGGCATGAATAATAGCTGCCAACTCAAGATCATGAGTCACATAGTTCTTCTCATGCTCACATAGTTTTCTGGACTCATAGCAACCACCTGCCCCTCCTGCATCAATACCCCACCAAGTCCTCTCTTGCAAGAATTTGTACACAACATGAACTCTTTACCTGGATCTATGTTGGGTGTAGGAATTGCACTTAAGCAAACTCCTCAACACTTAATTTTCAACCCGGGGAATTCGTAAACTTAGAGACGAAGCACAGGCAATGCCAAAGATGGTATGAATTTTCTTGATAGAAATTCCTACTTTCTTAAAGAAAATCTTGCAGAATCGAAAGAGTAAAAGATAACTAAATCATCAAAGTAATCTAGTGCTGGAACAAGAAAGAATGCATTTGCAAAGGAATCAAAATAAAAAGGAAATCACTCCAACTGATCAATTTTTAATTACTGAGTATGTGTTATGTTTTTCTTTAGCAAAGACACTTGGCAATCTCATAGAATGGGCACTTAAACCTGCTTCTTTAGAGATTTCCTTCTTGCACTAATATGTCCTACATTATCGCAGTCTGCTTGCACTAGTGCAGGAACAAAGGTTTATGCAGGAGGTATAAATGGTGTCTTTACCAAAGGCTTTTTACTTCATGCAAGGGCTCAAACTTCCAGGGTTCAGAGCACTCAGATCCTATGACAAGAAACTAGTTCTTGCACCTGATCAGAGTTTCCTGCACTTAGCTATTAATTCTTAAAATGAGTGCTTGATTATTGCAAGTGTCAAATTAAATTACACACATAAAAGGTGGATATTCCTGATCTTAAAAGAATGCAATAATGAAGAAACAATCAATATACATTTATCCTATCATAAGCATTTAATGAAAGAAAAGAAGATTGCAGGAAGTAAGCTAAAAATTCTTGCTGCGACACACCAACGTGCACTGGTGCAGGTTCATTTCTCCTGCTTGGACCAGGCAGTGAAAACCAATCAAATGGAATTGCAAGAAAGGAAATATCACACCAACATGCACTGGTGTAGGTTCATTTCTCCTACTTGGACCAGGCGGGGAAAACTAGTCTGAAATCAAGTGCGGGAAAAGAAATTGCAGGAAAATGAAATTTATCTACTTCACACAATGGATCCGTTCACACTTTAACAGGAATGCATGTGCATGGAAATAGAATTCAATTAAATCACACTTAACAATATAAACACATAAATTAATACAAAATCAAATTATGGTAAATGAGCTGGCTTGGCTGGGCCCTAGCCAACCAACGTGTTTCCCTTCTAAGAAAATACGCTGCTCAATAACTCAGATCAGACTCATTTGTTTAAAGGAACAAATAAGATTTGAAAAGCGTAAGGTGGAGCTCCTTATTCCTATTAATTCAAAAAAGCAAAGTACATCATGAAATACAGAGTCCAGCCCAGATGTGGGTGATAACAAAAGGTACAATCTCCTATTTAGAAACACAGTCCTGTTACCGCCTTCCCCCATATGTGCATAATCGCTCCTCCTTTTATAATATGTTTACATGATAATTAATCGTATCCTTTGTAAACAATCATGGGGATTTCATTCCCAACTAATTCTAATTAAATAGAATATCAATAAAACCGTTCCCCTATTAAAAAAATAGAGATTTAATACGAATTTTCCAAATCTGGGTGTTTTCTAGATTTCTGGAAAAATTAGTATTTTTAACAAACTACCTCCAAAGACCTCTTCGTATCTCCTCAACCGTTATGCATTTTGGAAAACGACCTGCGTCTTACTCAATTTCCTATATTGGGAAAAAACCTATGTTTCAGAATGTTGAGATTCGCAACGATCGGCGTGGAAATCGAGAAGTAAATCGGTTGTTGGGAAACTGCTGGGAATTCGGGTGGAAGTTGTAAAATCTAAACTGGTGTAGGAATGTGTGATGCAGGAATCTTACCGGTACTAGTGCAAGAATGTGTTGTGCGGGAATTTCGCCTCTATCAGAATAGGCATATAACCAACTTTGTAGACCTGCAAGCACACAAACTATTATTAAATATGCCTTTACTGTTTAAATCTCATTAAAATAAAGGACTAGCAAATACTTACTTATTATCTCTGAGAATGCACAAAACTATGACAATGACTAGTCAAGCTAAACAAAAGCATGAGTGATTTCGAGTAAAAGGTGATATAAAGCAGGGCAAAATAGAGGCCCAAGATCCCCCCATGCTGACCTTCTTGCATGTCCTCATGCAAGGAAATCAATTGTCGCGTTGTTGCTCCCTTGCAAAAAGAAAGATTAAAAACATTTACGGGCATTCATAATGATGTTTCCTGCAATTCTATGTGATCATATTTTCTATGCTAGATAAATCTTGTTTCAAGAACAGAGTGTTTGTTGGACTCTTTGATTATTTACACTGATTTCAAGAAAATCTATCACAAGGACTACAATAAAAATACCAAATTGCAAGGATGGTGCGTGCTTGCACTAATCTGCTTACACTGCCTAAACTGCGTCGCTTTGCTGACACTTTTCTGTTTGCACTATTGTATATTACAACGTGATTGCGTTGGTGCAAGCATAAAATCTGCTTTAAAAAAATAGGGAATTTTGGTAAAACGTGGGCTGGACTTTAACATGACTTCCTCAATCATATGGAAGGATTGCTTCGCCATTTCTTTGATGCTTTCAAGCATATCCTTTTTTCCTTTCTCCAGTAGATCCTGCAATAAGTTCATGGGGGAACAAAGAAGTGGGAAAAGGGAAAAAATCAGAATGGGAAGGAAGTTTATTACAGGGATTCCAGGAACAATACCATCAAGAGGGCGTAAACAAAAGTGGAATAGGAAAAAAAATTCAAGGGGTAAAGTGGGATTTGCAAAACGGATGGGAAGGTAATCATTTTGGGATTGAAGAAGAAAACTGATGGGGAATTACGAAAATGGGATATGAAGAAAAGCATAAAATTTTCTGAAAGGTCTGCGTGCTAACCACGTTACAATTCTAATGAAAATATCAATTGTAAGAATGCAACAAGATTAGGTACAAAAAGTAGAAATTATAGACAAAAGAGTATGGTACATACCTGTTACCTTGTCCCAAATGAATTCCTTATTTTGTTTCTGCCCAAAGTCTTATAGTGAAAATCAAATTTCTTTGAAAAGGTGCAATCTCAAAATAACTACCACAAGTTCATACACCTACTATAGCAATCTTGTACCTAGATTGTGTAGCGCATATTTAGAGGCAACCACCATCAATACACATTGTTGCCAACCAGCATCTTGTGAGCAATCATCATTGAGTAATTCATCATTCTAAATACCATGAAAGTCAAAATGAGTTATGATACCAACTACCAACATCTTTATTGAACACTCTAAATTCCATTGTCATCCAAATTCAAACTAAATTTCCTCTTAATATAGAACAAAGAATAACCTTTACTAAGGGTACCACATCCTTAAAGATTCTTGATTTCTTAAAAGATATAACTCAAAGCATCATGTTCAAATAGTCTTTAAAACCATTGTCCAAAAAAAAAGGGATAAGTTTAAAGGAAGAGAAAGATAGCCAAGCAAATCAAAGTATACAATTAACTTTAATACCACAGACATAGCCCTATTGCCCGCAAGTGTCCATAAACTCGGCAGGGGTGTCTTTTGACCCATCGAAATGTCTGTGTCCCACTTACTAGGCATGGATTCAAAGTTATCTTATTTTAATTTTAGATCAAGGCCATTGTTATGGCTTGGTAACCAACTATTGGCAGTGCCACTCACAAGAAGTAACATGGATGAACAAGTCGGCTCATGATGAGACCTCCTGTCTTCCAACTTTTTGGTTGAAAGCCATTGCTCTGGCTTGGTGACCAGAAGTATTAATGTCATGCATGCTAGGTCACATGATCGTGGTAGGTTGGCTCATCACAAGACCTCCTATCCTCCCCTAAATCTTTTGTATACTTTGATTATGATTAACCTAAAAGGTTATTTAATAAGTGGGGAGACAGATCCACTCCTTAAGAGTACGGGATGGCGTGAAAAGTTTTTAATGACTAATCATTAGTGACTAGTTCCTCTGCCCTAAAGACTTATTAAATGTATCCTAGATAATGACTAAAAGACTCCTTGAATTAAGAAATCTAGTGTTCTCATGAATAGCTTATTATGATCTTAACAAGAGTGGTCCTCCATAGGGGGTTTCCAATAGTACCTTCTAAGGGAAACTGAAATCATATATATCAGATGACAACTTCTTAGAGTGATTAGTCATGGTTACTTTGAAAAATCATGAGGTATTAGAGTGAATCATACTCAACAAGATGTGTCACAAATGTGTGTTAACAACCAATGCAGATCAAAAGTAGTTTTAGTGAATACACTTTAAAAATCAAAAACCCTAATAGCATCTTAACAGCTTTATTCACCTACCCTACTTTACCTAAGAGGTGGAAGACTTCCTTTTATGTATAGGAGTACTTCCAATGAAGCCATGTGCGGATCAGGTGAAAATATATATTCATGCCCAAATTTATCATACAAACTTGAAAGTGTGCATGAGCATGAAAAACCAACAAATGTAAATGATATGACAACAAGAGTTTTAGAAGGATAATGTTGCCTTGCTTGAGTAGTTGTTTGGAACCAATGTTCAAAGTAATCATGGTAGCTTTGGTCCATTTCTTGATTTGGCCCATGTTGCATATCTTCTTCTTCCTTGTCATGTCGATTGTCCTCCTTAGGGCGGTTAGTCTCTTGATCACATTATGGATCTGCTGATAGACATGTCAAGAACTTTTTGTTCTCAGATTCCAATGGATATCCTTCGTTGATTATAATGCATGATTAATTCATCTCCTCAAAAGGGACTTCTAAATCTCTTGTGATGGTGGATAAATGGACAAGTCCTTGACTATTGTCAAGAAGTTTTCTTCCTGAGAGGTAGAGATCAAGATCCCAGCAGCCGCTAGGGCTTGAGAGAGAACCTTCACACTTGTTATCATCTTTAAGTCCATCTGGTTGATTGATAGTCCCTGTCTCCACACACATATTAGTAACGGGGGTTCTTACAACACCCCAAAAATGATATAACGTTAAAGATTAGGATCTGAAGATAATTGATTTTAAAAGTGGTTGAAATAAAGCTCACCAAACTTGCATAAAAAATATAGAAAGATAAAGGAAGACTTACCCCTATTGCATCAACAAAAAATTCTTACCAAATCAAATCGCCTCCCCGGAAATGGCGCCAAAATGTTGGGTGCAGGAATTGCACTTAAGCAAACTCCTCAACACTTAATTGTCAACCTGGGGGATTCGTAAACTTAGATACGAAGCATAGGCAATGCTAGAGATGGTATGAATTTTCCTAATAGAAATTCCTACTTTCTTAAATAAAAGCTTGCAGAATCAAAAGAGTAAAAGATTTCTGAATCATCAAAGTAATCTAGTGTTGGAACAAGAAAGAATGCATTTGCAAAGGAGTCAAAATAAAAAGGCAATCACTTCAACTGATCAATTTTTAATTACTGAGTATGTGTTATGTTTTTCTTTAGCAGAGACACTTGGCAGTGTTGTAGAATGGGCCCTTAAACCTGCTTCTTTAGAGATTTCCTTCTTGCACTAATCTATCCTGCACTATCGCAGTCTGCTTGCACTAGTGCAGGAATAAAGGTTTATGCAGGAGGTATAAACGGTGTCTTTACAAAAAGGCTTTTTACTTCATGCAAGGGCTCGAACTTCCAGGGTTCATAGCACTCAGATCCTATGACAAGAAACCAGTTCTTGCACCTGATCAGAGTTTCCTGCACTTAGCTATTAATTCTTAAAATGAGTGCTTAATTATTGCAAGTGTCAAATTAAATTGCACACATAAAAGGTGAATGTTCCTAATCTTAACAGAATGCAATAATGTAGAAACAATCAATATACATTTATCCTGTCATAAGCATTTAATGAAAGAAAAGAAGATTGTGAGAAGTAAGCTAAAAAATCCTGCTGCGACACACCAACGTGCACTGGTGCAGGTTCATTTCTCCTACTTGGACCAGGCAAGGAAAACCAATCTGAAATCAAGTGCGGGAAAAGAAATTGCAAGAAAAAGAAATTTATCTACTTCACACAACGGATCCGTTCACACTTTGACAAGAATGCATGTGCATGGAAATAGTATTCAATTAAATCACACTTAACAATATAAAAACATAAATTAATACAAAATCAAAATAGGGTAAACGAGCTGGGTTGGTTGGGCCCTAGCCAACCAGCACGTTTCCCTTCTAAGAAAAGACGTTGCTGAATAACTCAGATCAGACTCATTTGTTTAAAGGAACAAATAAGATTTGAAAAGCATGAGGTAGAGCTCCTTATTCCTATTAATTCACAAAAGTAAAGTACATCATGAAATACAAAGTCTAGCCCAGATTTGGGCAATAACAAAAGGTACAATCTCCTGTTTAGAAACGTAGTCCTATTACCGCCTCCCCCCCTACATGCATAATCGCTCCTCCTTTTATAATATGTTTACATGATAATTAATCGTATCCTTTGTAAAAAATCATGGGTATTTCATTCCCAACTAGTTCTAATTAAATAGAATATCAGTACAACCATTCCCCTAGTAAAAAAATAGAGATTAAATACGAATTTTCAAATCTGGGCGTTCTCTAGATTTTTGGAAAAAATGGTATTTTTAACAAATTGCCTCCAAAGACCTCTTCGTATCTCCTCAACCATTACACATTTTGGAAAACGGACCGCATTTTACTCAATTTCCTATACTGGGAAAAAACCCATGTTTCAGAATTTTGAGACTCGCAACAATCGGCGTGGAAATCGAGGAGTAAATCGGTTGTCAGGAAACTATTATGAATTCGGGTGGAAGTTGTAAAATCTGAACTGGTGCAGGAATGTTTGGTGCAGGAATCCTACCGGTACTAGTGCAAGAATGTGTGGTGCAAGAACTTCGCCTCTATCAGAATAGGCATATAACCAACTTTGTAAACCTACAAACACACAAACTATTATTAAATATGCATTTAATGTTTAAATCTCATTAAAACAAAGGAATAACAAATACTTACTTATTATCTCCGAGAATGCACAAAACTATGACAATGACTAGTCAAGCTAAACAAAAGCATGAGTGATTTCGAGTAAAAGGTGATATAAAGCAGGGCAAAACAGAGGCCCAAGAATCTACAATATTAAGAACTGGAGCATTCGTCAACAACTTCTTCAACTACTCAAAACTAGCCACACACTCCTATGTCCATTCAAATTTCTTATCTTTCCTTTACAATGATGTAATAGGATATGCAATATGTGATAATTTCCTAATGAACCTCCTATAGTAACCTTATAGCCCCATGAATGATCTAACTTCATTGACATTCTTAGGATTTTCCCACTCCATGATAGCCCTTATCTTTTTGGATCCACTGTTATGCCTTCCTTGGAGACAACATGTCCCAAGTAATGTACCTATGTCTAAAATAAGTTTCACTTGCTAAGATTAGCATACAACTTATGTTGTCTTAGCAATCTCAATATTGTTGCTAAGCGTTTGGCATGCTCCTCTTCATTCTTTGAATGTATAAATATATCATTAATGAATACAATACCAAACTTGTCTAGATAAGGACACAACACACTATTCATCAAGCACATAAAAGTAGTTGGGGCATTAGTTAAACCAAAAGGAACCACAACAAACTCATAATGCCCATATTGGGTCCTAAAAGCAGTCTTGTAAATGTCCTCTTTTTTTATGTGTACCTGATGGTATCCTCATCTCAAATCAATCTGCGAGAACATTGTTGATCCCTTCAATTGATCAAACAAGTCATCAATCCTCTGCATTGGGTACATGTTCTTGATCGTCACCTTATTCAAGAGCCAACCAACCCTTCCAGGTTACCAACCCCTGAGAAAACTTGACATTTCATTGATTTGGACCTCATATGCTCCCATGACAAGGAATTCATGTGATTGAGGCCTTCCAGTCGCTCCCATAGCAAAGCATGCCAACGAATGTGGACTTTTTTAGCCAGTTCTAAGCCAATGACCCTGGATTTTGTGCCACTTTTTCAGGGCCAGGACTCAAGCCACTGCCCAAAACTTCATGAAACTTTTGGAACTGATAAATAAAAATGGAATAAGGCTACTAATGTAATAATGGTAAAATTACTTGATCTGACCCATACTAGCCATGACAGGAATTTTGTAAAACATGTCACAAATATGTAATCTAAAGGTTATAACAATAGATCTAAACGTAGGGGTCTCATACTTCTTTTATATTCATAAAGAAACATTGATGCCTTATCACAATAGTTGCATTATCATCTATTATGTCATATATTAATTGTACATTAATTTTCTAATCAAAACATGATGATAGCCATACGTCAAGTCTGTAATAAAACATACTCATAACAAACATATAACCCATAGAAATGTCAAGGATATAATAGCCATAAGAATCACATATGAACTAGTACATTTACACATTAAATACCAAGGAGAATGAGCTCTTATTAATGAATGCATAAGCCAACTAGGTTTGATACTTCCACAAACCACCCAACCATAGATTGGGATGAACCAAATATTTCTTTCATCCAATCACCCTCATGCCATATTCCAAACATGAATGTGGGACTCACAATAAAACCAACCAGGTCTTCCTGAGGAAAAACCACCTCAAACCTCATCAATAGAACCAGGCTTTATCACAATCCCCACCGGATCACTAGGCCCTAAACAAGCATGGATTCCTCCAATCTCTCCACCTAAACCGTGAGGAATTTTTCCATCTCAACCTGTCGACTTTATTGTGTATCTTGTCATAACCGATCAAGGGATTCTAGGCCTACGAGGTCAGCACCCTCTAGGCTTTACCATGTATCCTGCCATTCACCAGTTAAGGGATTCCTAGGCTCAATCAAGGTGTTCACAACTAGTATTTACCGTGTATCTCATCCCAGGATTCCTAGGCCTTGTGAATAATTCTCAAACCACACCACTCAACCTCAAATTCATCCAGCAATCCAACTCTACCAAATACAAGAGAACCCACCACACCATGGTTATCCATAAATGGAAAGGCAAGGTTGAAGAACACTTTCACACCTAGAAAAACCCATGCCAATGACAACAAGAGAACCAATAACACACATGCATGTACCATGCATGCGACATCTAGCAAGGAAATCACACATGCAAATCAATACCTGCAAATAATATTGTTGTAGTTGCTTGATATTTCTCTTCCTTGCTTGATGTTTGCCTCCTTTTGCCTTCTTTGTCCTTCCTTTGCTTTTCTTGATCCAATGCTAGAGTGCTCCAAGAAAAATCTATATGTGCAAGAGTATGAGTGGGAGAATAGAGAGAGAGAGCTCAAAACTAGACTGACAAAAGATAACACTGACAAAATTTTTGAACTAATCCTTAGAAGCCTTTTTATCAATGAGGCCTCTAATTTCTTCAATTTTCTGATATTTTCCTTCATTTTTCTCCTCACATGCAACCTTTTACCTTTCACCTTTCACCTTCCTTTTCCCCTAATTTCCTTATTTTCATAAATAAAATGATAATTAATGTCTTTTTCCTTTCCAAATCCTTTTCAATTGCCTTATCCAATTTCGCTTAGCCATAATAAACCAAATGAACACCCACACTAGTATTTTTTTCCCAACATTCATCTTGGAATACATGTCCCATGACCTTGGTTATTATTTTTCCTTTATTAACTTTATTACATGGATTTTTGACCAGGGTTGTTACGGAAACACTCCCCCTTGGGCGAATATTGTCCTCGGTGTTCAATGACACCTACAACCAACAAGAATGTTGTAAGAAAAACATACTTCCCGTGGAGCGTTATAACTTAGCTCATTGTAGTATCTACAATGATCAACCTATTGAGAAGAAAACCAACATGACAACATAACAACAAGACAACCATAATGACATGACACCCATACCACTTACTGGAGCTTTATAAATAGCTTATCGTTGTATTTTCATCCATATACATATGTACATATACCAAAACATCGCACCAAAACATATACCAAAAGCATTCGCTTACCCAACGAATAGAGAAGGGTACATAGCCTGCATATGATCTGCCATATCCCATGTAGATTTATCAAGCCCAAAGTGCTTCCACTACACTTTAACCTACTTGATTGCTCAGTTTTGGAGCATGAGCATCTTTTTCTGCAATATACATTGAGGTTCAAACTAGAATTATTCATCTGGATCCACCTGGAATATAGACTAGTAAATCATATGATCAACAACTTTAACATACTTCTTAAGTAATGGCACAAGGAAAACATCATGGAATTTCACTATTGGAGGCAGTGCAAGTCAATAGGCTACTAGTACAATCCTTTCAAGAATCTTGAAAGGTCCACAAAAACGAGGTGCTAGCTTGGCACATGATCCAATCCTCAAGGAGATCTTCTTCGACTTGATGTGCAAGTACACGTGTTCCCCAACTTGACACTCCTTAAGCATCTTGTTCCAATCTGCATAACGTTTCTGCCTATCCTGTGTTGCCTTTAGATTCTTCTTGATTACCTACACTTCCTATTCCATCTTTGCCAACATGTCTGGTCCAATCAACACCCTATTCACTAGATCACTCCAACTGATGGTAGTATTACAACTCCATCCATAGAGTGCCTCAAACAAAATCATCCTTAGTGACTCTTGATAACCATTATTATAAGCAAACTCAACCAACGGAAGGTACTCCTCCCATCTCCTCTGCTGAAGCATCACAGACATCAACAACATGTCCTCCAATATCTTGTTTACCATCTTTGTCTATCCATCTATCTACAGATGATAAGTTGTGTTGAAGGCCAACTTTGTCCCCAAACCTGCAAGAAGATCCTTCCAAAACTTGGAAGTGAACTTAGCATCCCTGTCTGACACAATCTTCTTTGGAACACCATGCAATCCCACTACATCTCTGATGAATACCTTTGCCACATCACTAGTTGAATACGCATATTTTACTAGAATTAAGTGTGCTACCTTTTTCAACCTATCTACCACAACCATGATGGAATCACGTTGTCTAGATGTCCTTAGAAAACCTGTGATGAAATCCATGGAAATGACCTCCCACTTCCACTCTAGAATCAAAATCGGCTATAATATTCCACTTGGATGCTTACATTCTGCTTTCACCTACTAATTTTCCAAACATCTAGCCACAAACTTTACCATGTCCTTCTTCAGATTCAACCAATGATAGAATTTCATCACTGTCGTCAATGTCTTCTGGTATCCTGGGTGACCTGAATACGGTTTTGCATGGAACTCTCATAAGATAGTATTATTGAGTTCATTGTTGTCTGGCACATATATCTTGTCCTAAATCTAATTAAACCATATGTTGTAAGATGATAGTCCACCTCCTACTCACATGTACCCTGTTATAACCCGTGCATAAGCTCCATGCACCTGCCATCCTGTTTTCCTACATGTAAGATCTGATCCTGTAAGTATTTCCCATAAGAACTCATAATTTCTATGTGATTCACATGTACTCTCCTGCTAAGATCATCTACAACCATGTTCTCTTTCCCCTTGATGCGCCTAATCTCAAAGTCAAACTCACTAATCATGGCCAACCATCTAGCTTGCATGGCATTCAGATTTGATTGGTCAAACATATTCCTCAATCCACTGTGATCATTCATCAATACAAACTTCCTACCAAGAAGATAGTGTCTCCACATCTCCAATGCATGGATGATCACTGCCAACTCAAGATCATGTGTCAGATATTTCTGCTCATGCTCATTTAGTTTATGTGACTCATAGCACACTATCTCTCCTTCATGCATAAGGACTCCACCAAGTCCTCACTTGCAAGCATCTATACACACCACAAACTCTTTGTTCGGATCTGAAACCTTTAAAAATGGAGCATTTGTCAACAACTACTTCAATTGCTCAAAACTTGTTGCACATTCTTCTGTCCATTCAAATTTCTTATCTTCCCTCTGGAGTGGCATGATACGATATGCAATGCGGGAGAAGTTTGTGATGACACTCCTATAATACCCTGTTAACCCCATGAATGACCTTACCTCATCCACATTCCTAGGAGTTTCCCACTCCATGATAGCTCTTATATTTTCTGGGTCCACTGCTATGCCTTCCTCAGAGAAAACAAGCCCCAAGTAATGTACCTTTGTTTGAAAGAAACTACATTTTCTAAGCTTGGCATACAACTAATGTTCTCTTAGCAATATCAACATTGTTTCTAGGTGTTCGACATGCTCTTCCTCATTCTTAGAATATATAAAGATGTCATCAATGAATAAAATAACAAAGTTGTCTAGATAAGGACACAACACACTATTCATCAAGCACATAAAGGTAGTTGGAGCATTAGTAAAACCAAATGGAACTACAACAAACTCACTATGCCCATAATTGGTCCTGAAATCTATCTTGTAAATTTCCTCTTCTTTAATGTGTACCTAATGATATCTAGATCTCAAGTCAATCTTCGAGAACATTGTTTCTCCTTTCAACTGGTTGAACAAGTCATCAATCCTCGACAACAAATACCTGTTCTTGATGGTTACCGTATTCAACTTCCTATAATCAATGCATAGCCTAAGAGTACCATCCTTCTTCTTTACGAACAACACTGGTGCACCCAAAGGTGATACACTTGGCCTAATGTATCCCTTGTCAAGTATTCCCTTCAACTACAACTTCAACTCTACTAACTTTGGAGTGATCATCCTATAAGGTGCCTTCGATGTTGGTGTTGCCCATAGTAACAACTTAATGGAAAATTTCACTTCTTTGTGAGGTGGTAAGTTTAAAATATTCACTGGAAACACATCCTGAAACTGTTGCAAGATCAGGTACCTTCTCAATACCTCCACATCCTCAACATCCCTACCTTTATCACTAGAAACATGAACTACAAATAACACACATCATTTTCTGCAACCATGCTTTTCCTACATAGTTGTCACCATTCTAACCAATGTTTCCTTCTTCTT
>APFE031667898.1:0-12356 GCA_000404065.3 Pinus taeda
ATTAATTTGTTATTTTAAATAAAATAGGAGAAAATGAGGATTTTGTAACTATCCTTTTATTAATAAGAGGATATGAGAGATTTGGGTAGTTATGGATATAAACAGATAAGATTCTAGATGATAGGATTTGTTGAGATATTTTAGTGGTATTGAGACATTAAGAGGATTGAGCATTAAATTAGATTATTTTTAAAATTGTATAAATAGGAGGGGGTTTTGAGACAAAAATACATTGAGATTGTGAGTGAGTGTGAGATTGAGAGTAGGCTTGAAAAAAAAGGCTGTAAGCCTTCAACAATTGTAAAGGGCCACAGAAATGAAATATCTAGCCAGCAAATTTTTTTCGATCTGCATAATCAATGTCAATTGCACTAGATTGGGTATGAATAAATGGTGAATTATTATTGTTAATGTGTTGGTCTGCGGTCCAATGATAAAATTCGACATATTATGTGAATCAAGTTATTGAAGCTGTATACAGGTGAAACTGAAATCAATATATTTGAAATTGTATCAATTTACAATACAGAATGGTTGTCTGCGCAGTGGTATGGAGTGGCATCGTTTATATGAGTCGACATTGATAGAACTGTGCTTCAGCCTGTTTTAAATTAAATGGATCTGATTTATGTCTGACATTAAAATTAATGAATTTGGTGGTGATTTAATCTATGTTGAAAGCGCAGGTTTTGAATTCATTTACTTCGTAATGTTGGATTGATTGAAAACAAGTGGAATTGTGTTATATATAGCGTGGAATCCAATTGAGAGTATGGAAATCGACTTTTATGGATCTGCTGGAACTGTTGAGGGAACAAAATGGAATGCAGAGACCGAGTGGGAATGATTTGTTTGTTAAAATTGACATTGATCTGTGAAAGAGTATGTTTGCAGGAGAGACCGTCAGCGCTGGAGAATTATTTGCAGAAGCGACCGTATTGAATTGAGGAACAATCAACGCTGAACATAAGTTTGGAAAAACTCGTTGAAATCCAGCGTTGAGGAAATGGTGACGTTGTAATAATCATTAAGAATTCATTCAGGAATTGCAGGACATAAATCGTGGAGCGGAACGTTAAAAACCAGATGCATAAGTAGTGAAGGTTGCGTAGACCAGATTATTCATTGTGGAGGTAAGTTAAATGATCAGATTGTTGGTTTAGTACAAACTTTGGATTGAAAGCGCTGATATTAAAAACCGTATGAGCTAGCATCATTTCTAATTCAAATGAATAAATTGAAGATGTGAGAGACTGCGTTGGAATCAGTTTATTGCAGTGGAAGCGTTGTGGAAGGTATGTAATTGAAGAGAAAATTTTTCTTATTGAGCAAAATGTTTATGCAAACTGCCATAAGTTTGGTAAGCGGAATTGGAAGGGCGCACTTATATATATATATATATAATTGATATTTGGTTGACTATAATGAAAGGTTGAAGTTACATAGTCTTGTGCAGGCCCAAACGTCATTAAAATGGTGATGTTAGTGTGTCAGACTCAGTCAATTAATTTCAAATTTAGTATTACAATATGGGTGCTTTGTTTCATTGAATCTGGCCATATATGAATGAATCGATATGAATGGGTGCATGTATAAGATTTGGTTCAATAATGTTAAGTTGCTGAAAAAAACCCAAGGGCGCATTTGTTGTTGATTTTCATTGTATTAAAAATTCCATGTTAATGTCAGGATGGAAATGATGTGATCAGATTTTGTAAATCTGATATAGGTGAGGGTTTGAATGTTATCTTAAAAGATGCATGTAAATCCAAGCTTTGGTTGGAATTTAATCAATGGGTTTTTTTTGAGAAGATGGTTTCATAGTCATGGTTTTAATCCCATAAAATCATAAATGGGTAAGATAGCTTCCGAAAATGAAAAGAGCTTTAAATGGTCCAGATTGGAATCTTAGTCTGAAAATGATTGCAATGTATGCACAACATAGTGAAGATGCTAGTTATTGCAGGCTAACCCTGCGTCATGTAAGAAGAACTATGTCCAAATAAAGGATTCCCATAATAATAGTGGGGGTGAATCTTCATCGATAAACATACTTTTATATATAATATAACACCAATAATAATAATAATAATAATAATAATAAATAATATAATTTTAGTTAAACTTTTAGAAATTTTTAAGATGGTTAAAGCAATATGTATAATGGGGTTAGTGTTTTGATTCTTATCATAGACTGATGGCTATAGCAATTTTCAATCCATTTAATTACATGGTCACAATAGTATCAATTTGAAATAGAATTACATGCCTGGATGTCTCTCAGTGATATCTCCATTTCAAATAATTAGATCAAAATAGAACTAAGATGTATTAGTTGTAGGATGGTAATTGGCCCTAGTTTTTAAGTGGCTTACAACATGCAAAAAATCATTATACTACATCTTTATTCCACACATAGTATTCTCTTATATCTAGGTTTCACAGCATAATCCCACAACTTCCCCATGGTAATATAATTATTTTACAATAAATAATTTCATAAAAATATTTTTTTATCATTAAATTTTATAGAATGACTAAATAGAACCTAATAAAACTTTATTATTTTTTTAAAGATAAGTGAATAAATATATAAAAATAATATTTTAAAATGTAATTATGATAATTACATATCTTTTTATAAAATGTCATATTTTGTAAGAGAATGTTATTTTTTTTTCATTGGTAAAAGTTTACTCTTTCCTTATTGAATTATAGCACTAATTTTCAATTTACAGCATGATGTTAGCAATACTAAATAATGGCCAAGCACATTGTTGGTTGTTCATAAGTTATCTATAGTTCATTTCGAACTTTATTTCTATCCTATATATGAAGAAAAAGATTGGGAAAACTCATAGAATGGAAATAACATTCTCAATGTGCGGGTCACCATCCTACCTTTTTCTATGTACATAATAGTTTGTTTTTTTTAATTTTCTCTTAGTACTTATTTATTAAAATCAAAATTGAACCATTTTCCTCTTTGAATTCACTTGCTTAATTTCTTATTTAAGAAAATCAAAAGTAGGCATCATAATGGCAGTGTTAGGTTTTGGATAAAAGATATACTTTTTCTTCTTTTGTTGACATTCTTCACATAATTTGGTTGTACAAAGCCATATCACTCCATGTAGATCTCATGGCATCACGTCTTCTGTGATTCCTGAGTTTCGAAGGTCGTGTGCAATGTTTTAAGAGCACACTCAATTGATCATTTACTGGAGTATGATAGAACAATTTGGAAGTTACAATGATGATGATGGAGATGGGCATGCTAATGTCAATGTCATTTCCTCAACGTATGAAACTAAAGGTATGCAAAGAATTCCTATCAAATTGAATTATCTTAACATTGTTGAGGCAAGCCTATTTTAATATTATTTTTTTAAAATGTAGTTTAGAAATGTTGTTGTAGAAAATTCTAACCTATTTAATTCTTGGTACTTACATTTGTACACCACAATAAAATTGTTGGTCCACTTGGAGAAATACCCTCCCCACATTAATTTCCAAGAAGGCTACCGGACGAGATACTTTTTTTCATTACAACTATTTTGGATGTCATTTATCATGTCAAATTGAATGGTATTAATATATTGAAAGATTTCCTTTCCACTCCTCCTCACACCAACCTCTCCTTGGCTCATCCTGCTACTCCTACTCCACCTCTACATTTTCCTTCAGCACCTTCCCCTTCATAGGCACCTCCTCCTCCAACACCTCTTCCATCTCTCCCCTCAATTATCTCCTCATTCCCTTCCTCCCCATATTGCAACTTCGCCACCACAACCCCTAAAGCCTCCCTCACCTAACCCTTTAGATCCATGTCCTCCTCCTCACAATGCTCTCCCACCAATTTTCCCAATCGAGGCCTCATCATACCCCTATCGTCCTTTTCTCATTGGTTCCTCATCTACCACACCCTATATTTCCACCTATTGCACCCTAAACCTCCTCCTCTATCATCGCCCTACTCACCCTACCTCTGTCCTACTCCAACTAGTCATATGCATCCTCTTGTAACCTCCCCTACTGACTGCCCCAACTCCACTAACTCCTCCTTATCATCCCACCTTCCTCTGGCTTCTCCATCTTTGCATACACCTCCTACTTCCCACTCCCTTCACCCTCCACCTCATCCTCCCTACCCTTATTGTCCCTTACCCACCCTATCATTCCCTTTTCTTCCAGTCACTCTTTCCCTCCTTCTCAACCTCATCCTCCTACTTCACTTCCTCCTCCTCCTTCCTCCTTGTAACCCACCTTCTCTTCATCCTTCTCCACGTCGTCTCCCATCCCATCTCACCCCACCCTCTACCTACCTCTATGCACTCAACTTTTTCGTCCTCCTCCACCTTCCCTCTTCTCCCATCACTCCTCACCCCACCATCCACCTCTTTTATCCTCACTGCATCATAGTTTCCCCACATGCTCCTTCTCTTCATCCTCCTCCTCTCATTCCTCCCATTTCTCATCCTCCTCCTTAGTCTCCAACCCCATTCCCTCCTCCTCTCCCCTCAAAACTCCTCCTATTGTTTATCTTGTTCCTCCTCCTCTCCCTCTCTCTTTTCCCTTCTCCTCCTATTACACTTCATGTTTCTCCTCACTCCCCTCATGTGCGACCACCAAATTCCCCTCCTCCACCCACTCCTTCTTTCTCACACCACTCCACCTCCTCCCCACTTCAGCCTCTTCCCCTATGCCTCCCCGACCTCCCCCTCCAGCTCCTCATCCTCCTATTATTCATCTTCCTACCTCCCATACTGCACTCCACCACCTCTGCAACAACTCCACCTCTACCCCCATTCCTCCTTCGTGAGAGCCTGTAGGCTCATATAGAGGGAACATGAAAAAAGTAAGAACTATAGGTACCCAGATTTTGGCACATAAACTAGTAGGCTGATATATATTGATATCATTTTAGCAAAAAACTGATTCCATCTCTAGACATATAAAGATATATAAAGATCTTTTGTAGAAAAAGAAACTGTGATGGGGGTTGCTGATAAGTATAAAAGAAAAGAAAAGAGCAGGTTCATGCTACATACTAGAATATGAGGAGAGAAAACTAATATGTTATGTACCCGGAAGACGGAAGTCCTGAATATTGTGTCGACTATCTCCAACAGTGATGGATACCTTCCATATTTAATTTGGAGAGGAAAGGCCTTTAGAAAGTGCATTTGCCTCTTTGTTGAAAGTCCTTTCAATGTGTTGAATTGTGAAATCCTTGCGTGAGTTCCAGATTGATGCAATTCTGTCCAACCACCCCGAAACTGCATTTTCCTCTTTGTTGAAAGTCCTTTCAATGTGTTGAATTGTGAAATCCTTGCATGAGTTCCAGATTGATGCAATTCTTTGCGTGCATTTCATTATGATCCTCAATGTCTGATTTGTTGAATTGGGACTACGTGGGGGCAAGGGTTTGGGAAGAGAGAGAAACTTAGGTTATGAGAATAGTTGGGACGTGAATGGTGGCAAGATTCATCGCAACTGCAGAAGTTATGCAGGGATATTACTCCACTTAGGAAATGTATTCTCGTGCAAGGGGTCTGTTGTAGTTTCACTGGGCTTTTGCATTCTCCTTTCGCACGTGGGAATCATAGGGATGGGTAGGGAAGGCCCATGGCTGAATGAAACTTATATGTTACTATTGTTTGAAAATATCAGTGGAAAGGTTAAGGTACTGGTAATTACTATAGACGTAATCCATTCTATGTCGTGGAATGAGGTGGGAAGGCTCGGGTTCTGTGGATGTCGGGGTCCATGAGGGAGGACACCTAGGCCTCAAGGGGAGTGAGTAGGGGGCTCAGTGTCTAGGACAAGAGCCCTTCAAAGCTAGGGAATTGGTATGTCAGGAAAGCCAGCCAGGCTGGTGTTACTTGACACTAGGAGCGAGGGATGGTTCGTAAAATAGGGGAGGGATACTAGGTCAAGGAAGGGGCTCAGAAGATGAGAGGCTGGGTTGAGTAGATGAAAGAATGACAGGGAGGAAATCAGGGGGACTGGGGATGAGTTTAACCAACAAGGGGCACTGGGGAGAAGGAGCGGGGCTCCTTTCGAGTCAGCTTTTGGGCCTTTGGGCCAGTGGGAAACTACACAATTTGTGACCGAAATCATGGCCATTATTGGCACGGGGAAGGGGGCATGCATGGGTGTCCGGGGCGTCTTAGGTGGGGGTATTTGACACTCAAGGGCTTTGAATAAGATACATGGGGGGGATGAAATGTTGGACAAACATAATGAGTGGTTGATGAAAATTATGAAAATAATGGTTTGGAATTCTTGGTTTCTTGTTCCCAATGCAGGTAACTCCCCTTAGAGGAAGAAAGCACTGAAGCTAGTTCTGGGCCATTATCCTCAATAGGCTATAAATGTACGTGATCGTAAAACAATGACTAGTTTAGGGAAAGGCAAGGGCAAAGAGAAGAGACCATGAGAGAGTGAGGTTGAGGCTGAGTGGAGCAATGTTGCAAAATACAGTGGGAGGAAACCAGTGGACAAATTGATCCGATAAAAAATGGTTGCATATGTGGGTGGCACCAAAGAGGAGATTCAATGACTCATCGCTGAGTGGGAGGATAACATCAACAGATCTGTGAAAGTGGGGGCAATGGACGTGGAAGGGTGGAAAGTATTGGTTCCTGATCAGGGACACACTTGTGGTAGAGAAACACAATATAAATAGACTCTACACATGTACTGGCTCCTTAAATGCTTCCTAGGGAAGGCAATGGAACAAATCTAGATGACCTTCATTAAGGAATTTCCAAACTATAAGAAAGATTTTCAAAATATCCAAGCCTAGCTGCAGAAACAGAATGGTCGTCTCGGTTGAATCCAGAAAACGTTCTCAAGCATGTTCTTAGTGACTAAGCTTCTTGATCAGTATGAAGGACCCAACCTTGAGTAACTTGGCATCGACCGATCAGGATAACTAGGAGGATGAAGTCATAGTATTTTTTCTTAAGTTTTTACAGGAATAGAATTTACTTTCCAGTTTGTATTAGTTTATATATATAGAAAGACAATTCATGATTGTGTACATGATAATGAAGTATATATAGCTTGGATATATAAACTAACTATTTTTTGCTACTACATGGTGTATAATGAGGTTATGTGGTCAACAAACCTAGTTTCCCAATGGGCAAGTTGATATCACCTAACGAGGCTAAGTGGTTGTAACCTTCTTGTAGATATTATAATGAAAAACAAGGATCTACCAATCTTAACAAAAAAATATTCTTGAATTTTTTATTTAAAAAAAAAAAATTGTGAATTTTATTTGCATTTTCTTAATCTAAATAAAATTAAAATAGTTTTATTATTTACATTTTTTTTTGAAAATAATATATATTAATTATATTATATTTTCTATTTAAAATATTTTATAATATATTTTTAAATCATTAAGCTTATTTTAAAAGTTCAAATTGAAAAAATATTGTCATTTCTACAATTCTTATATTTACTAGTAACTTTAAACAAACATAAATTCCATATCTTCAAAATTTAATCTACCAACCTTTAACAACCTTTAACATGTCTAATAATTTAATTAAAATGAAGGAATCTTGTCAAAATTAAGTTTAATTTTTCCATTTAAAATTAAACTTAACAGATAATTTAGAATAGATATTTGAATTCAAATTATATAATATATTGTTAATTTAATACTTTTTAGGTTTAAAACTAATTTTTAAATAGTTAAATAAATTGCTATTAATTTTTTTAATGCTATATGTTAAACTCATAATAAATATAAATAATTGTATAATTTTTTTCCCGTGGAAAAAGTTGTAATTTTATTCATATGAAAAAATTAGATTTTGTAGATGCTTAAGCATATACAGATGGTTGTCCCTGTATTCATAGGCGAACAACGATTACAATATAGAAAGAATAATTTCCTACTAGCGTATACTTTCCTACCCTTCTTGTTCTCCACCCTTCGCCAACCTTCATAGTTGGAAGTGGTGGGTGCAATTATAGCAAGTTGTTTTTCCGTTGTGTTTATTAGTTGTTCCTTATCAAATTCTGATCTTTCAGATCCATGAGTTCGTTTCATTCAGCTTACTTCCAGCTGAATTTCTTATTGTTGTTTCATATTTTCAGGCCCCAAATGTGTATCTGGAGAAATTTTCTTCCTGTGTGTATTTCTATCCCATTTGTGTGTCAGGTTCTGATTGGTTCCCTATAGGTTATGTCTGCATGTCCTCTTTTTCCCGCCAGTCAATGTGTTGCCATCCATTGGGATTTTTTTGTTGTTTCTTATTCCCTTTGGGGTCCTTCCTCGCCAGTGGACAGTTATTTTGGAGATGCCTTGTTTGCATGTATCTTCGACATCTGAATGTTGTATTTTCATTGTCAAGTGGTTGTGCCCTCAATTTATTATTATAGTTCAATGTAATGTGATCAGGTAGCCCCCGACTCAGGTCCAATTCTACACATATTTTGGAAAAGGTGAAGATTCCTTGGTTAACTCTATCTCCATCTATTTTTAGGATTTTCCCTAACGAGTTTCCAATGGCTGTAAAAACTTTGTGATGCCAAGAGTGTAGAGGGAGGTTATGTAGCCTCACCCAAACAGGCATTGTTCAGTTTTTCATAGTATTTGCATCAAATTTAGGAAACTAGGAGGTGGTGAAGATGCCATCTTTGCCCCAAAACCAAGGCCCCTGATTGATAATATTGTCTCGTTTTTGTTATGTGTTGAATTTAACTATGAAAAAACCTTTTGAGCATAGGTGAATTTCACAATCAGGTGACAATGTTGAGAGGATACAATGATGCAGGGAGTTGGATTCTATCCAGAACCCATTAAATTTGTAGATAATAGCAGTTGTGGATAGATCAGTGTGTATATTATTTACCTGCGGTGAAGTTACTTGGATCATTGGAGATTCCAGTTTTTGTTCCACAATATAGGGACCTGGTAGCTCTAGTGCTGGTGCTAGTTTGGGTGGTATGCTTTCCTTTCCTTTGACTACATCACGAAAGGAACCTGCTTTTTTTGAGGTGGCTCCATTGCATCCACCATGCAGTCTCAGATTAAGAATGACAGTTGAATCATTGCTAATACCATATTCCTGAAGTGTATGGATATCCTATAGACTACGTCCTTTATATATCAGATTTTGGTATTTTATGGGGGTTCCAATTTGATTCTGGATTTCCTTCTTTGGTTCTTGAATATTCAACCCCTTGCCGAGTCGCATGCAGTGATGTCTGCCCCCTATTAATTTGATGAAGATTTGTATCCAATCTTCACCCATACTATTTGGATTTCTCTCTTTCGCATTCCCTTCTATGATATGGGGCTGTGATCCAGAGTTGGAAGGAGACTTTTTGTTATTAGGCATCCAGAGTTGGGTTTGGTGTGGGCTGTCCTATTTATTGGGCATCTTGGCAGAACTGAGTGTCTGACCTTCTTCCGTGGTTAGGATGCCTGATCTAGCTCTATACATCAGCCCTGCAGATGCACCTTGTACTAGATCTGCTATATAGGGAAGATAAATAAGGAAAGGAATTACCCTTACAACAGATACGTTGCCTTGAGGTCTACTTTATTTGGCTTCATCCGCGATCAGTTTTTCCTCCTCCCTCACGTCTGCCCCAGGGGACTCGAAATTCCAATCTAGGCTATGCTCATGGTCGATCTCCTTAATGTCTGTAGTCCTATGCATGCAGGGGGCAGAGACGGTTTTTCCAAGGTTCATGGGGTGCACGACTTTGGGGCTAATCTGGATGAGCCCAACAGTAATGAACTCACCTTGCCCATTGCCAGATCGGGCATCATAACCATCAGATGACAGAACCATGCCCTCGACGGGTTGGGTATAGTCAATCAAACTATGCCGAGTGATTTCTTATGTCCCGAGGTCCTTTGTTTGGGCTCTCTGGAAGATCCATTTGTCCAGGGTCATGCCTATGGGATCTGTCAAGGAGGCACTGACAATACCTGCGCCTATGTACCCCTTCCTTGTGCTTCTTCGAACTAGGGTTTCCGCCATTGCAGTCTCTTCCAACTTCCTGACCACAACTATTCAGAGAAAATTCTTGAAGATTGTAATTATGATAATTGTATAATTTATTTTAATTTACTACTAATTTAATACTGTGTTTAAAATTAAAATCTAAATAATTAAATAAATTGTTATTATTTTTTGTAATGTCATATGTTAAACTCATAATAAATATATATTTGGACTGCTTTGAGAATATAATTTTTAAGTTTTATTTTGAATATAAAACATATAATAAATATATATTTGGAATGCTTTGTGAATACAATTTTTTAAGTTTTATTTTGAATATAAAACATAATAGATAATTAATTGT
Organism: Pinus taeda; assembly: GCA_000404065.3. Lineage (NCBI taxonomy): Eukaryota > Viridiplantae > Streptophyta > Pinopsida > Pinales > Pinaceae > Pinus > Pinus taeda. The sequence goes on from APFE031667898.1 coordinate 10,348, forward strand.
TGTTTGTCAGTTTCCTTCCCTATAATAATAGTTGTTTGCTGTGAAGTTTAATATATATATATATGATATATATAATATATATAACTTACTCACTTACTGATTAAAAACTCATTTCTACGAGAACTATGAAATTAGACAAAGCTAAAAAATTAATCAACAAAAATTTAAAAACTCTAGAATAACCGTACTTTTATTCACTAAAAGAAGAGATGTTATTTTATAAAATAATAATTATAATATTTCTATGTTTTTTTTTTTTTAAATTTGCACTCAAATATATGCTATAAAAATTATTTACATTTTCTTAATTTAAATAAAGTAATTTTTTCTCCTTTTATTGAATTTTCTTTTAAATCAGATCAAATCAAATCATTTTTTCATTCAACATATTTTATAATACATTTTTAAAATTTTATACTTATTTTAAAAGGAAGAAATATTATTACATTCGGTAGTATTTTTAAACTAGAATCGAATCTCTTTCTTCCAAACATAATCTATGAACATTTAACATATATAATAATTTAATGAAGGTTAACGAATATTCTAGGAACAAATATATCATTATATTTGATATTACTACAAATTAACATATCTAATAATTTAATGAAAGTTAATCAATCTTCTGCCAACAAATATCTCATTATATTTCATATTATTACAAACTTTGTCCAATGAAAGTTAAATTTCCTTCTTCATTTATTAATTTATTTTATATTTAATTATTTACATTTTTTATTAACTTAAACAAAAATAATTTTTCTTTTTTGTTTTAATTTCATAAATTTATAATAGATTTTATTTTTTTTTACTTGTTTTAAATAATTAAATTTAGAAAAAATAGTATCACTTCTACAATTCTTTCTTATATTTGCTAGTATATTTAAGAAAAAATAATTCCCTATTTTTAAGAATATTCAATACATAATCTACCACCCTTGAGCATGTTTAATCTTTGAATCAAAGTTAATGAATCCTGTGAAAAGTAATATGTCAATTTATTTGATATTATTACAAATATTGTCCAAACATAAGTTAATTTTCCTTATTTTATTATTCAATAATTTTACATTAATTTTTTTTTTCCAATTATATTGGGCTATTATAAAATTTTATAACTGCTATCAAAATAGCATTTAATACTTACAATAATAAAATAAATTTATGAATATTCATATTAAAAATTTAAGTTTAATTATAATTATAATAATTTTTATCACTGTTTCCTAAGCGGTGTGAGTATTTAACATGGATGGATTTTTTGGGAGTTTTGAACTGATGATATTCACATCATGGAGAGCCTTAACAAAATACCCCACCACCATCTATTCTACTCACCATGGAACATAATTATGTTCATTTAATAATAGTACCGTAATTTATTATATTCATCATAAAATATTCATTCATAATATGTTTTGAAATTAGCTATTGATGTGTTACTGAAAATACATTAACACTCCCCGTGAGTTGTAGAATACACATTGACAGGGTTCTTCTTTTGTTAACACTAGTGACCAATGACCAACAACTCGCAATATCCCTCTCCTCATCCCTCTCACTCTCTCTCTCTCTCAACTAACTCTCTCTTTTCACCCCTTTGGCTCTCTCTCTCTCCCTCTATCACTCTCTCCACCTCTCACTCAATCCCTTTCTCACCTCTTACTCTTGTAATCCAACCCCCTCTCCCTCTCCCTCTTTCACTCTTCCTCTCTCTCTCATATGTTTCTCCTATAATATATCTCTCACACTGCTCCCTTTGTGCTAGCTTCCCTCTCTCCCCCTCTCTATATACTTTTGAATCTCTCTTTATCTATCCACATCTTAGTCTCCCTGTCCCCTTCTCCCTCTAATGCCTACTCTTTCTCTCACTATCCCTCTCTTCCTCTCCATGTGTCTCTCTCCTTTGCTCTCTCTTTCTCTCTTCTGCTAGTCTCTCCCTCTCTCTCTACTCCTCTCTCCAACCCTCTTTCTATATCTATCTCTTTCACTTTCTCAACACTTTCTCT
>APFE031667911.1:0-11393 GCA_000404065.3 Pinus taeda
TGGCTACAATGTTTTGGTACAATAGCTTTTAATTTTCAAGAACATTTCTACGTTCCAACTACAGAGAGAGAGAGAGATGTGCTTGTGGCTAAAACCCTCTAGCTATACTCATAGGCTTGTGTTCCTATGATTGCAACCACAAATATCTTGTAGCATCCCTATCGATGACATCCAAAAACCTTAATCACAAGTGCAAGCTACGGACCTTTCAATTTCATACATGTACAAACCAATCTCCACAAACCTCTTCAGACCTATGAGAGACAAACCAAAAAAAGTAGAATGATGATGATGATGATTGAATGAGGTTGACTTGTATTTATAGCTATCCATGGGTGCCGAATTTCCTTTTCATCCAACCTATCCTTTTCGTGCACATATGGGCTTCCATATTAAAATATATTTTTCCTTAGCCAAATTAAACTCTTCCAAGGGCTACGAGGGGTCATTCTTGATGGGGAAGAGTTTCCAAATGAGATAATTTGTCCTGAGTTACCAAATATTAACAATCTAGAAGAGACCTAGAATTACAATATGGAAAAACTTGGGAATAAGACCATTTTAGAAAATTGAAAAGAATCAATCTTTGGTGATATTAAAGAGTAATTTAGAATTTCTATTTTGGCTACATCGACGCATAACATAAGAAATGGGTATTTATTGAAATATTACATGGGTGGATTAAAATAAGGAATTAAACATGATATTTTTCTTAAATTTCCAAAAATTGTTATGGAATCTATGCAATTTTCTTGTCATATTCAATCTAAGAATATGGCTACAGACAAGTCTACCTTGAGAGTATAGAAAAAAGGGAAAGAATTATTTTCCTTCATCAGACAACCCAACCTCAACATAATATAATATCATAGAATTAAATGGAGGAAAGAATATAAAGAAGACTATTCATTGGTTGAAATGACAAATTGTAAAAAGGGCATAAATATTAACGAACAAAATTGTTCATCTCAAAAAATAAGAATGAAGAGGAAATAGATTAATTTACATCTCAAGTTTTAGTTTCTGTTGAAGTATTGGTTGTTTAGGAAAGTACCACAAAATTAAAATTTCTACGGGGGAATACAATTTGTAAAGTTCAATGTATGTCATTATGAGTGGAGGCGTAAATTTTGTTCTAGGAATTCAATGATTTAAAAAATTGGGTACAATTTCTCCAAACTATAATTCACTATTAATGAAAATTTGAATTGGAAGGAGTTCAAGATGATATCAAAGGGTTAAAATCTAGACCTTTTTAAGCCATCAAATCTGATAGAATGGAAAAACTTCTATAAAGGGTAGTATTGGAATTGTTGCTAGATTGTATTCTATAGAAGTTGAGAGGGAAGATGAAAATATTATCAAGAAATTAAAAGATACATTGAAAAGGAACTCTACTTATTCTAATCAATTCCTAAAGATTCTACATCCATCTCAAGATCATGAACATAAAACTGAATTAATACTTGGAATGACTCATAATAAAACTATCTATATATAATCTCATAAACAAAAAGGGGAGATTGAGAAAATGGTAGGTTTATGTGTTATTCAACATATTAGTAGTTCGTTTTTAGTTCTTGGAGAATGTGTGTTTATTATATAGATCTAAAAAAAGTCACTACTCAAGATAAATTTCCTATCCATGGTATTGATGAGATACCATAAGAGTTTCATGGAGTGGTTTAGTTCACAAAGATAAATATTAGACTGGGCCACATCAAATCATATGAAGGAAATAAGAGTGTTATACAAGATTTATAATTGTGGACAAAAGTATCTCCCCTAGGCTTGGTGGCTAACCTAGAACAATAAAGAGACAAGGAACCCAATGCTTTCCTTAAAGTAAATAGATGATGGAATGAAGCCTACATGGAATCCATTGCGAACTTCACTGATTATTAGGCTTGAATGCTCCAACTTTAGCTCTGAATGCCAAAATTAAAACCTCCATTGTCAGATAACACAAGCCAAGAAACTACGACATCTATGCAGTATCATCTAAATACTCTATTCAGTAGATCAACATGGTATTGAAATACATTAAATAACATCACATTTAGGAAAACAATGAATTTTTTCCATTAATATAAATGGAAGGAGTTTACAACCATAAATAAGTGTTGATCTTGTAGAAGAGCTCCTCTAAGGCTAAATTTCCCTTTCATTGTCACAATGTACACCTCCAGTCACCCTAAATCCATGAAATAAAACCTCTCACAACAAGATCATAATGGTAGAATCACTCTCCAAAAGCCAACCCCTTGCATATGGAAGGTTGTAAATATATAGAGGAGTGGGGTAAGTTTAGAGTTCTTATCCAATTACCAATCTAAGGTTTTACATCCACCTTTGATTCGAGGATGGGATAAAGGACAAGGTATGGGAACTCCAAGGTAGGGTAGGATAGGGTCAGAATGTTTTATCTAAGGTAAATGATTATAACAAATTTTGGAAGCTTAAAGATGAGGAAGCTTCCAAAATTTCTCTCTTTTTCTCAATTTCTAGAGTTATCAACGTAGGTGCAAAGGGCAGGAACTTTTAGGTGATCAACACAAGCCACTGTGAAGAAACCTATAGGTGAATGATGTCCTACGGATGATGCATTTTCAGGTAGAAACTCTGGGGAATGTAAGAGACATTCTTATGGGTTTGTGCACGTTAATGACAAAGGGGAATATCATGTTGATTGATCCCATTAGGAGTCCTATTGATAAAATGTGACAAAATGGTCTATAATAAAGAGATTCCCAAAAAACCTTTTGGAAAACATGAAGGGCAGTATGAAAATACTTTATCTTGTCTTTTGTGTTGACTAAAAATTCTTCTACTTTTCAAAGCGTCATGAAGGAGATTTTTCAAACCCATATTAGAATTCTTTTTTTGTTTTCTTTGATGATATTATTAACTATATAAAACCATGTTTAGAGAACATCAAACATTTTGATAAAGTTTTGCAATTTCTTGATAAAAAAGTAGTATATGTTAAAAGATCCAAATTTTCTTTGGGAAATAAGAGGTAGAGTATTTGGGTCATATTGTTGGAAAAGAAAGAGTTAAGGTGGACCCTCAGAAGATCCAAGCCATCACAAAATGGCCTCTTCCTTAGAAAATCAAGAGTCTTATAGCATATTTGATACATTCAAGATATTTCCAAAAATTTGTTAATATTTATGCATGCATTGTAGGCCGACCCACAACTCTCTTGAAGAAAAAATCATTTGTATGGAATGATGAGTCTACTTTTGAATTCTCTCTATTAAAGGATGTGTTGACTTTGTTACCGGAATTGGAAACACCTAATTTTGAGAAACCATCCATAGTGGGATGTCATGCATCAAAACAATGAGTTGGAGCAATAATGACACAAGAAGAGATAAAAGTAATTTATGAATTTTGACAATTCAAAGGAAAAGACATAGTGAAATCGACATCTGAAAAAGAAATTGAGGAAATTACACATGTAACAAAAAAACAATGAAAATATATCATTTGGATATGCTTTAAGGTCAATACATATTATGATAGTCTAAATTATTTTTGAGCAAATGGTGTCACCAAAACAAAACAAAATATATGGGGTAGAAAAACTGCAAGGGTTTCATTTTGAAACATATACAAGAAGGGGAATAAAAATATTGAAACAATGCTCTTTTAGGAAAGAAGAAATAAATATATACTATATATATATTATGTATATATTATATATCTATAATTATATATATATATAGGTATTATAAATATTATATTATTAATATCCGAATAATGGTTGAGAAGAAGGGTCGCAATGAATAACAAATGAAATTTTACTAAAAAAAAATACACATTGTAATAAATGAATAATGAACTTCTAATGGAACTGAAAGTAGAAATGAAGATATAGCTTTTGGTGTAAGGGTAGGATATTTTTAATCCCTAAATAAAAATTGAAAGAAGATATATTAAGGGAGTCCCATGAATCTCTAATGGTAGGAAATGCACGGTTCATTAAAACATATCAAATTATTAAAAAATAAGAACATAAATATTTTGAGGAAGGAATAAGTAAAAATATTAAAATTATCAAGTGAATGTTAGGTATGCCAAAGAAATAAATGAGAGAAAACAGAATATTCAAGTATACTTCATCCATTACACATACCTAAATAGAAAGGACAATGAATATCAATGGAATTCCTTATAATGTTACCAAAATCTAAAGGTAAAAATCCAATTTTTTTGGTTATCAATATATTCAAAACAATATGTGCATTTTTTTAAATTCAGAGTACATCCAAAATAAGCTAAGTGGCATAATTGTTAATGAAGGAATGCCATAGACTTTAGGGTCTTCTTATGGTAACATTATGTGACAAAGATCCAAAATTTGCGGCTAATGTTTAGAAAAAACCGAGGAATATGAGTGGAACAATAATAGCTGAGTTTAGCATATCATCTAAAAATAAATAGTAAAACATAGATAGTTAATGGATTATCTATGGCGTTATCCTTCAAATAATGTGAATGGATAAAGTGACTTCTTCTAGCATAATGATGGTGTAATGGTACCTATTATACATCTATTAATATAACCTCATTTGAGGTTCTTATGGATATTTGGCTCATAGTATGTCATATGTTTTTTACAATATAACTCCAAAGTACAAGCAATGGAGTTACATATGGAAAATACTAAAGAAATTTTCAAAATTCTTAAGGGAAACCTTCAAATGGTGCAAGTTATGATGAAGTACCAAGCATATCATGAAAGGAAATTTGACGAGGTTGATTTTGATATTTCTAAGACTACAACTTTATAAAGAATCTACACTCAAGCAAAAGAGAATTGTAAATTATCTTCAAAATTAAATGTATGCTTCAAGGATATTCACAGGATTATACAAGTGGTGTATGAGTTAGATTTTCCTTTTCGTCATAATCATAAGGTTCTTCATGTATTTTTCCTAAAAAAGGTTGTGGAGCAATCAAGACAAGTGTAAATAGAACTTCCAAAATTAGATAAAGAATGAAAGTTCATTCTTGAATTAGAAATAGTTATGGATCAACATTCGGTATCCTTACAAAATCAAACTATTATGGAGCACCTAATCAAGTCAAAGAATATGCATTTAGAAGAAGCTACTTGGGAAAATGAGCAGTTTGGGAAGAAACAACCTCAAATAGAAGCTTTTAGGGAGAAACTTTTTTAAGTAAGGGGGGCTATGTTATGGACCTTGGGCCTTATATTAATGCCTTAATAAGCATTCATTATTTGTTTAGTTTTTATATTATGAGGTCAACCAGAACATTTCAAGGTCCAATTTTATTATAATTGTACCCTCTATTTCCTATATCTATTAAAGAGACCTAGTCCTACAAACAACACAATTTTTTCTTGTACATTGTATTCCTTGTAACAAAAAGTTTCACACTTTAATTATAATTATTAGTATCTTGTCAATTTTAAAGTAAAAGGTTCATAGCAATTTTTAGTTTGGAAGTCAAATTAAAAATTTCTTTTAATTTATTAAGAGCACAATTTCATATATACAATAGCTTTAAAAATATAAAACACAAAGAAATTTAAGAATCTATTTCCAACAATTATATTCAGGCTTATTTTAAATAATATAAATTTCTTTAGCTAATTATGGCAAGTCAATCTAGTTACTATTTATTTATTTATTTAACTAAGTTAAGCTTAGTTCATAGCGAATTCTATATTAGTTGTGCATTGGATCAAATAATGATCTATCCATAATGCGAAATTCATCAAACTTGGATATGTTATCATCAACATTGTGGAAGTTTATCAAATTGAGATGCCCCATGAAATAGTTTAATTCCCCAAACGAATTCCATCCTCTAACCCCTTCTCATAAAATTTGAACTAAATTAAATGCATTTTATTAACTCAAACATTTCACATAACTAATTCTCCACGGAAACAGCCGACTCTGTTCCTTAGTGTATGCATTGAATATCTGCATTCATTTAGGCATTGGATACCTGAGATGACATTTTAGAACAAATTCAGTTCATATGAATAACTTGGTGTAGATGAATATCTAGCTGACATCGTTCATAGGATCACATGACCTTTGATTTTCAGAAATTGAAGACGGCTGCAACAGTGAAGAAGTTGAAACCTCCGTGGGCGGTGGGGGAGTTATCTCCATCCTGACGCAGTACGTGGAAGAACCGCTTGACTTGAATCAGTTATCTCCTTATCTACAGGAATCGCGTTACAGTTTGACTCTGTGGCCTGAGCAACTGGAGCGCCTCTGGGATTTCTGTTTGGGCTAAAGAGATTCAGAGAATGTCTACACATAGGGCAGGAAGAGTGCGAGAAGAGCCATTGATCAATGCATTCCATGTGGAGGCCATGGTTGCAGTTGGACAACACTCGCGCCTTTTCTCCTTCCCCGAATTCGGTCAGATAGATGGAGCAATCAGTGGCGAAACCCTGAGAGGCAGATGTGTAAACAACAACAGGCAGTGTTTTGATGGCTGCCCCCTCAATCCAGTCTGGACGAGCCGAATAGTTTCCTCATCGAATGACTTGGTTCACATTTGACTGCTGTACAAACGGGTGCACGTTAATGCTATGGAGGGTACCTCTGTCAGAGTCTCAGACCATACCTTTCCGGCTGCCCAGCGAAAAGCCCCCGGTGACCCTGCCCGCCACCAACCTTGCAGTTCCGATGAAGTATGGCGCCGATGATACGTGTCTTGTTTTTATAGCTAGCCGTCTGCCTGATACGTGTCTTGTTTTTAAGAGTTGTCGTCGCATTCACGGATCGGCTCCAGCGTTTCCATCATTCAATGTGACATACATACATTAAATTTATCTCCGCGTATATAGCATTTCAAAATTGGATTTCAAACCGGACTGAAATTTTTGAATTCAAACTGTTATTCCCGCCCAATGTCTTTTTAAAATGAATTGAAATTGTGTAATTGGAGTGTAATTCCAGTTATGTACTACCTGCTACGAATCCGGAATCTTCATCAGTTGCCATGGACGCTCTTCTGAAGCAATTTGAAAGGCTTCAGAGACCAATTGATCTCGTGCAGACGCTACAGGAAACCCAAGTGAAGCAAGTCCCTGCACGCTAGGCGGTAGCACTATCGACCGAGAGTTCCGATCTCCCATGGTGCTTGGGAACTTCAATATCTACAGAAGCTCCTCCCTGTACAAAGGTAAGACGTTGGGAAACAACAACGGCCTTTATCTACGATAAAACCATGTCCAGTCCAATAACGATTACAAATATGTGCCTGGCAGCAAGACTATCGATATAAAAATCTCCTTGGAAGGGCCAAGCTCGTGCTGATTAGTTGATTCTGATTACAGGTGGGCCGAGAAGTCTATCTTCGAAGCATCTTGTATTTGTTACATAAGAACAAAGTGGACCATATTATCGTTATATACCATTACAACCTTATTGCATAAATTTTATGCTTCTGCTCAATATATTTTCACTTCCAGTTATTAAATGTAAAAAATGTATGCTTTCTTTCCGCAAGTCTTGTGCAAGCTGAAGGCAAATATGGAGGGCGGATACGAGTTTAGGGTTTCTGCTGGTTCTTCCGCTGCCGCCGCCGACCTCACAGTTCTGCTAGAGGATCCTGGCCCTTTTGAAGTCGTCGCTGTCTCTACAGCTTGGTCCGTCGCTGCTGGTCCAGCCGATGTCGTTGTTCCCTTTGCTTTGATCGCTGCCGAAAATCGATGGAGCCGGTCCGCGGGTTACTCAAAGAGCGATGTCACACCTGGGAACTGGTTTGGATCCACCATCAGAAAGAGGCCACGGGTTTCGCTACAAACCTATCAGGTATCCGAGGTTTTTTCCCCTTCTGTGGATCATTTCATTTCCCTCAGGGCTTTATTGAAATCCCCTTTTCATAGTCTGATTCCCACTCAGCTTCTGGGTGATCCGCTTTTCTGCGCGGATGGTTTTTTCTTGGGGATTATACCCAGTCTGCGCTCGTCAGTCCCTTCATGGCCTGCAGAGCGTTCCTCGGTCCCTTCATGGCATGCAGAGGCTGCCCAGTTCAGATCCGGGCTCCCTTATTCACAAAGATTGCAGATCAGGGCCGGATATAAATGCCCATGTGCTTCAAACAGTATCGAGACCAGAGGGAAAAAATCTAAGCTTCCCCACAAGAACCCAGAGCAGGATCGTTTACAAATCTTCATAAGAACGCTGTCAGGGGAAACAATGTGCAAGCAAACATGGACAGGAATACTGATAAAAAATTTAAAGGAAGAAATACAAGCAGATACAGGCATCCCTCCTAATCTGCTAAATCTGATACATGTAGGGAAAAATCTGCAGGAGAACCTTTCTTTACAGCACTATGGCATCGGTCGAGATTCAACCATCATTTTAAGTTCAAGGCTGAGTGGAGGAAGCTCGGGTGCAGGCCCCAAGGGCTTTCAGGGATCTACATCAAAGCCCACAGGCTCATACCGTGATGCAGCCAAAGGGAAAGCTCCTGCACAAGGTAAAGAACATGCAGCCTTCAATACCTCACCAGGGCAGTATATAGTAGACCAAACACTAGAAAACCCCTCCATCTCACTAGATTATCCAGAGGTAAAATGCGTTTTCACTGATCTGGGAAATAAAGCTGTTATCTGTAGGTTTAACGGTTTCTGGCCTAAAACCGAGGCATTGTACCAATGGATTCACACAGTCTGGACAAAAGACTGCCAGATCCACCTCTGTTCAAAGGGTTTCTTCATAGTTACATTTCAAGAAGACGAAGAAAGGAACAAAATCCTCCATGAAGGTCCATGGTTCTGGGGAAATGCGGGCTTATTTGTCACACCTTCCAGAATTTGATGCCAACACTATGGTGGTCTCAAGGATGCCAGTATGGGTAAGGATGCATAATCTACCTTTACACTTTTGGCACTTCAAATCCTTAATAGCTATAGGGAATTCCCTTAGAAGAATGCTAAAGATTGATACAGATAGGCACTTAAAAGGGATTTTCACTTTTGCAAGGATATGCATCGAGGTAGATCTCAGCCAAGGACTACCTGAAAGCATTTTCCTGACTTTCAATAATAATCAGTGGAAACAACCTTTGGATTATGAGAACACAGCTTTCAGGTGCAGGGGATGTCAACAAACAGGTCATCTCCTCAAAGCATGTCCCAGCAAGAGCAAGCCACAACAAAGGAAGCCCAGAGGATGGCAGAATTTGGATGAAATCTTAAAGAGGCGAACAATACGAAAGAAAGGCCCTTCGGTATCCAAAGAGGAAGAGACAGAGGTAGAAGAGGATGATACCACAACAGAGGAAGATGAAACAGAAAATCAGAAAGAAAATTCAGCAGTTAACAAGGTTCAACAGCCACAAACAAACCAAGTAGAGACCCCGCAAGACAAAGCAGAGACGACATGCGTGGAGCTAAGCATGGGGGGTAACAAACGACAACACCAATCAGACACATCAGACTCAGACAAAGAATCAAGGAAGCTGAAAGAAACAACTCAGTTAGTTATTGCTACGTCCGAGCCCACTCTGGGGGAGTGGCGTAAGATCGAGAAGAAAAAAGGGCGAAAATCTTAATGCATGAGTTTTTCTTGGTCATGCGGGGGCCTTTTTCCCCTCTTTTTTCTTCTTTTCTCTCTTTCTTTGCTTTTGGGTGCGTTAGCACTTGTGCCCTTGTGGCTGTATGCTTAACAGATGACAGTGTAACTTTTCATTATCTCTTTAATAAAAAGTTACTGATTTTTTTCTCTGGAAAAAAAAGTCTTGTGCAAGCTTCTCATTAATACTCGATTTTAAGCAAGATATTTGATTTTCTATCCTCAAATCTGATCTAATCCTCAAGTTCTTCTTTTGAAGCACATAATCGGGGGTGTTTTTCAAGTTTGCAAAGAGCTATAAGACAATACGATATGCCTTTTCTTCGAGCATTGTTAGAGAGGTCGAAGAGGAGTATGGCTGTGGTCTCTAGATGGGGCTCACCCTTTTATGCGACCACGTTTCTTTCGAATATCTGAAGTCCATGTTGGGGGAAAAGGATTACCCCCTTGCCCGAAAATTTACAGCTTCATTAGATCACTGATTTCCAATAGACGATGGACTGCGAATACCAGAATGTATAGAATTATGCGATACACTCTAACAAGACTGGAGGTCATATAATCTCTCTATAAGGAAGAAACCTGAATGAATCTCAGGATGCATGGTAGTGGAACTGATTCGGTGTAAATCCAGTCGCCTCTGTTGGAGTTAATTCTGAGGAAGAGGAGCCATATGGGATTAATAAACGACCAGTGAACCTTTATATAAATTTTGGCATAGCATTCATGGTTAAATTAGAATCCCTCATTGACGACAGTTGACATTAATTTTCAAAAGCGGTTGAGATTGATTTTGTTTCTTTCTGCAATGTGCATATTTGAGAGAATATTAAAGGCTTACAAGATATACGAATCGCCATTAGATTTTCTTTTACTATCACATTCTCCATTCTTTTATGGTGTAACATGTCATTAGACTTGTTCATGTCACCAGAATTATCAAATTCCACCCTCAGTCATAACAACAAAGATGATGACGTTTACCTAATTTCACTTTAGGATTCAAATTCCAGCCTCCATCCTAATTTCCCTTTAGTATTGTCGGACATGACGTCAAAACCTTTCATATCCATTATAATAAAGATTTGATTTTTACAGAAATAGTTTTGGTTTATTTTATTTTAAGCTTCTATTTTAGATATGGAGATACGATGTTGGAAATTTTTAATTAATGCAAATTTAGATTAATTATTATTAAAATTTTATTTTTAAAATAAAATTTATATATGGTTGTGTAATAATATATAAATATTTCTATAGATTAATTAATTATAATTTAAAAACTTATTTCACTTTACTATTTATATTATTAAATAATTATTTTTTAAAAATTGTGTATATTTATTATGCAACTAATTATAACTATAATTATTATTACTTGATAAAAATATATATATATGATTTAACAATAATATTAGTTATTCTAGTATTAATAAACATGAACATTACTTTATTCTAATAATAATAATATTTTATTAAGAATTCTATTGGTTTATTTTTAATAGTATTGGAATTATGAATTATTAAATAAATATGGATTTATTAGTTATTCTAGTATTAATAAACATGAACATTACTTTATTCTAATAATAATATTATTTTATTAAGAATTCTATTTGTTTGTTTTTAATAGTATTTGAATTATGAATTATTAAATAAATATGGATTTATTAACATTTTTCGAATGGACCATTATATTTAAATAGTAAATAATAAAATGGTATATTTTTACCTAAGATAACTAAATTATAAGAGTAACATTTATTTATACTTTAATAATATTAGAATAATAATAATTATACATTATTT
>APFE031667913.1:0-15151 GCA_000404065.3 Pinus taeda
CACAATTTTTTCCCTCTTTCCTCAATTTTAGTAGCAGTTGCACTATATTTTGGGTGACCTTTGGCCTTAGTTTCCAAGGCCCATTTTCTATTTTTCCCCATAGTGGTGTTCAGGGGGGGTGTTGGAGGTACTACACACTACATGTGGACACTTAGTTAGAGCATGTGACTACATGCAAGATTCCTTCTGCATGATTTACTCCCTGATTTTCTCCTTATTTAACTCTGCAATTGGTTAGTTCTTCTGCATGATTTACTCCCTGATTTACTCCTTCTTTAACTCTACAAATGGCTAGTTCTTCTACATGATTTACTCCCTGATTTTTTCCTCCTTTCACTCTGCAACTGGCTAGTTCTCTCCAGAACTTGTTGTAGGTGTTGAGTCTCCTCATTGATCACCACTATGGTGCATTACCTTGGGATATTCACCCAGTAATGCTATATAATGAGCATTGTAACCTATTTTCTAATGAATCATTCTTTTGTTCCTTTGATTTTCTTTTAGTGTTTTTGCTCTGTAAAGCTGTGTGTTCAACTTTTACTAGCTAGATTCATTTTTGCGGGTTTTCTAACAAATTTTAGGGGGGGTGTTGGAAGAATCACTGCACCACTATAGAATCCGTAATTTCCACCTTGGGGATCCTAGTTACTAGTTTGTAACATTTACCAACACCTGCGAGTTTTGGTGTAACGACAAACCTCCACATGGTATCAGAGCTTAGACCCAAGTTTGATTCCCCCGAGTTGCATTTGAGGGGGGGTGTTGGAAAAATCACCGCACCTCTATAGAATCCGTAATTTCTACCCTGGGGATCCTAGTTACTGGTTTGTAAAGTTTACCAACACCTACGGGTTTTGGTGTAATGAAAAACCTCCACAAATATTACTTTATGGTACATCATTGAGTGTCTATGCTAACATAGCCACCCATACAAAACCTCTATCTCAACCCGATCAAGATTCCATTGTAGCCAAGACAATCACGAAGAAGCTGAAGATGGCCCTCTTCCATGACGAAGGCTCGACAACGGTGTCTTTGGACCATCATCTAAGTTGTTTCCGATGTATTTGGATGATCCTAATTGGCGAAAACATCATGTTTATCTCATTACTCTCAACCAAAAGCATGTGCCAAGGTATGCTCACACTAAATATTTGTTTTAAGGAGAGTAAGAATGGAGATGGTTAGACCATAGGCATAAGGCCTATTGGCACTGCACAAATCCGATTCTACCATATTTATTTCAGATCTGCTCCAACCATAGCCACAAAACTATCACTTTGCTCATTGTACATAAGTGTTAAGGCTTTTTTTCATCTTTTATAGCATATATACAAGAGAAATAAGATATATGATGAGTATTGGGTAACTATATGTAGATATTGATCAAATCAAAGTAGTGCCTTAGTCTCCCCATATTAATATGGGCGGTCAATTCACTTCGGACCTGTAAATATGCCCTTCCCTCGGTCATCCTCCGGCTACTTTAGGGTCCAACCGGTCTGTCTCTTTCAACTTGTTACTGCCTCGTTGGTTAGGCAGTGACTACCCATTAATCAAATCTAAATAGAGCATAAAGAGGGGGATGTGGCGCCACTTGATTCCTTTCACCCCAGGTTGGATTTATTGTTAAATCCTTGTCATGCATACTATTTATGTATTCTCGAGTGGGATAATGGTTAAGGTACTATTCTGTCAATATCTGACTTTCAATCGGGTAGGAGATAGATAATGCCTGGAAAGAGATCTTTTCTCAATGTCTTATAACTAGATTACCCTACATATACCGACCCAACAGGAAGTCTGGTACCCATAAAGCTTAAAGCGATAAGGCTACCTACTAGCAGTGATGCCCTAAAGAATAAGTAACACGACCATGAAATCCCTCCCTAAAGAAAGAGAAATAAGACCAATCATGCAATAAGAAAGTGCTAAAGGGAAGCTTAGGACTATGGTTTGATAAACCCCAACCCAAGCATAAGAGCTCCCCCTCTCTCCCCTTTCCACGCCAACAACTCCCTCACTCAATGCATCATGTTTCATTGGTCCCTTTCGAACAAAGGCCAACCAGGAATAAGGAAAGACATATTCTATCATCATTTACCCTAGCGAATGCATTCTCTTGTGTGTACGACTCTAACTCTCACCCTACCAACAAATTCCTCAACAACTGCTTTATCACTGCCTCATATTTCCTCCTTCTGATCTCTGTCAATCAATTCTCCCTGATATTTTGCCGAGAGAGCCTCATTGTTCCATAAAAGTGAGTCATCTCTTCACTAACCTACTCACCCTTCAAGAATGATTGAATCCTAACCCTTGCATCTGAAGTCTTACTTTTATATTTTAGCCTAGCAGTGTTGATCCTCAAGCTAAGTAAAATATTTGCCATGCCTTAACCAGCACTTGGACTTTATGGAGGATCTAAAAAACTATACATATATATAGTTTAACAGTTCTGCAGAATATATAGACATGCCAGCCTAGCATGTCTTTTATATATCTCTTTAGTGGAAGGTGGTGGAAATCATAAAGTTCTCGAATGAAAAATCTTAGTTCTAGACCCTAGTGGAATATGATGCCTCCGAGCTTTACTAAAAGAAATATCACATAAGCTTTTTAGGATCAACCACAACAATTACAGGGTTTTTATTGGCTTTTTGGTTTCTCACTTCTTGCTTCATTGGGCGAGGTGCATAGTGACAAGCTAGATGGGGAGGAATCACCTGAAATGTACTTATGAATTTCTTTAGCTATTGACAAATGCAAGTTATAAATCCCGATAGAAGGATCATGCGCTCTTTCATCATGCCTAAAGAGAGCTTATTTTAGAACCTAAGGACATCAATTCGAGACACCTTTCTAATTGGAAGCACGTATGAAGAGTAGGCATATAAAAAATCTAATAATTATTCTTTATCTCATGCTCTCTAGAATTCGCACAGCCTCTGCTAAGTGGATGTGTATTACACAATTGCTTCCATCAGAATGTTCTTTGACATGTGCACTAGTACTCTCTTTCACATTGTAACCTAATGGGTTAAATGAGTTTGTCTTTCTAGTTCACTTCTAACAGGCATCAAATTGAGGACGTGGATTTTTTTTTTTCAAAATTCTATCATGCCTTAAATGGGTACCCTACACAATCCTTAAGTTGTTGGATTTTTCCTTCTTCCCTCACAATACTTTGTTTCCTTCACATACATTATCTCCTTCACCTTTTGATTAGAAAAATAGTGGACTCCCCATCTATGCTTCACGTGGATAAAAATATTCGACGCTTGGTGATTCTTCTCGAAAATCACTCTATTGTTCAACACTGTAAATGCTTGACCACTTTACCTTCACAAAATAAGATTCTTGCTATGACAAGAGGTATTCTTCACTAGCTTGGTGCCATAGCTTGTGAATAATATTAATCAACCTTGTAAACACTTACTTAAGTAGATTAAGTAATTAATAAAATGCTTCCTAATTTTTAACTTAGGAAAAGTACAATTGTTGTGTTTTATTATTTTGTTGACTTAATGAATCATAGTCTAAAGTTACGAAGATAAATAATTTTATTGTCCAAAGATCTAAGCCATTGATCTCAACAGATGAGATGAGGGTTTGATTAGGAGGCTCAAGGGAATGTTGTCTTCATTGAACATGCTTTTCTTCCTTCATAAACTTTCTCTCATTTTCCTACATCTACTTCCAAGTGAAGCTTTCCACACATATGGCTGCAACTTCTCAAGATGACCAACTTTTATCGAGCCCATAACTCTATTACATCATCATTTTTATCATAGAAAAAGAAGAATCCCCTTTGCAGAGGAGATTATATTTTTGCATTCTTTCAAATTTTCTTCTTTGTATGTGTTTTTTTCGTGGTGGGATTGGGGTGGGAGAGGGTTTCTCAACACTCTACTTTGATTTGCAAAATAGTGGAATCTGATATATGATTTATTTGCGCAAACAACTTTAACACTTGGTGATTTTTTGGAAAGTCACTTGACACTGAAAAATACCTGACCACTATACCTTCACAAATTAATATTGAGTTTTTACATAGAAATGTTCTTTTCACCATTGAGCCTAAGTTATTTGGCTCCCTTAACCTTTCTTTGAAGACTATATGGTTGGGATATTTTTTTCTTACATTTGTTATAAGATATTTTTTATGAATTTGAGAAGGTTGAATTACAAGATTTTCTAGATCCTCAAAATAGAAAAAGAAGTTTTGTGCCATTGGGTTTCTAGATTTGATGTTCAACCTTACCTAGAAATATTTTCAAAGGTAAAAGATGATGAATTATCATGATTAAAATTCTTAGTATTTTTTCTATCTGTCTTGAGTTTGTATGAACATATCATTTTCAACAGTATTGCAATTCAATGTGTACAGTCATGTAACTCGATTGAAAAAATAAATAAAAGAATAAAAAACCTTCTAACATGAAATGTCATCAATGTAGAAAACATATCATCATATACAAATATATTTGTTAGTTTTATGCCCATGGTAGACCAAATGGAACTGATTTTGACAAAGGTGATAACTACAAGGTAGGTTAAAGTAGAGATTTATTGTTCATTACAAGAAGTGGATACGTTATGATTCCTTAGTTAGAAGCCACAACCTTAGTGTTGTTCCTCTTGTCTTCTCCAAGCCCCATTGGAGCTAGAAATTCCCCCATGATTTTATCTAGAGCATTTCGATTATTAATTATATCATATCTAGTTTATAGCATTTGTATATTGTGACTACTTAAGCACACTACTTTTTTGGTCATTGCACTCTACGAGTGCCAATCTAGTTCGGTAGCTGTATTAGGGAATTATAGAACCATATCATGCATCAAGTGGTATTAGAGAAAGGTTTAAGTCTAGTTCAAAATTTGCATAATTATTAGGACTAATTATCTCTTGAAATTTTGTTTCCACAAGATCAATTCTTGTGCAAATGTGGTAGCAAGGGAACAAGTAGAGGGTTGTTTCAACTTGAATTTACTGAAAGAAAAGTGATGGGAGGTAGTGTAAAAATAAAATGAGTTCCTAACAGATATAAAGATTATGCCCTCTTTATCTTTAAGGACTCCACCATCGCTTGCCAACCCAAGGTTACATTTGGTTTCTACGTTAAAGTGAAGTTTAATCATCTCATCCTTAGGATAGATCTTAGTCACTTGAGGATTTGGAGTATCCTTTTTGATGGGACAATTTTTAATAATTTTTACATTAATACGTCATCTGCTTATGAATCCTATCCCTTGTTATGTTACCTATATATATATTCAAGTATGTAGAGGTAGAGACTTTTCATATAGAATGTAGAATTAGTATATAAGAGGGCATAGGAAATGTATAAAGTGTTTATTTGGAACAAAATGTAACTTCATATATTCTTCAACCAATTTTTCAAGATTATATAGTATTATATACCATGGACCAACCTTCTTTGTGATGGAAATATCTAATTTCAAATCCACATCCTTCTCATATGAAATTATCCTAGTATTGGGGTGAATCACCCAGTGATTTTCCCTTGTTATGTTGCCACCACATACTGGAGGACTATATGGAGGTTGAGATTGGTTCTATGATAAGATATAGAATCTATATATAACAAGGTATATAGTAGTTCATATCGTGGGAACCATCCCATCCCACCCCCCCAAAAAGGAAAAACACTCCTTCCTCCTAGCCATTCCAGATTTGTTAGTGACCTATTTCTAGTGACAATTTTTTGTGTGGTTGTATTTCCAATATGGAAATGGGCCATAATCTAAGTTGTACAAGTCTTTGGAATGATGGAATGTCAGCAACATGGGTATAAGTGTATTGAATATTTGGAGGCTTTGCCTAAATTTGAAGGGAATGGAAGGTTGGAAGTGGAAATAAATAAATAAATAAATAAATAAATATATATATAGTAAATACAAAAAAAAATCCAAAAAATAGGAAATAAATTCAAAAATACATAGGAACATATATTTCCCACGTATGTACCTTATTACGTTTTTTTCCTGGAGGAAAATAGTAATTTCATTAAGTGTAGTGAAAATTACATTTTTACATATGCACGTTGTGCATGCCAAAAAATGTTTTGTGTGAAAATAGTTAGTCATCAAAAGATCAAAATTGGGATTTAATACCCATATCAGGCCCCATTGCATAAAATATCCATAGATAAATACATATCAACTTATTACATATTAATAACATTCATGATTACAAAGAGTATTAGAGTATTAATAGTTGTGGACACATTAGTAATGATGAAGGGTTAGAAGAACCAAGTAAAGAGAAGTCTGTAAAGGTTTTTAAGATTTAAATTAGAGTTATATTTCACTAACTTTAAGAAGGGAAAAAAATTATCCTCCATAAGGCATATCCAACAACAATTTTTCCAAAAACAATAGCACATTTTTTGGCTAAATTTGTCATGAACAAAGGAAGAACACATGTGTTATCAAGCAATACAAAATGCATATAGCAGTAATGTTAGAATATTGATTTTCCATGAAGAATAGTGGCATGATTACCTCAGTAGTGATTATTTCACTCATTTATATGATGGAATTACACGATACTATATGAATTCATGAATCCATAACACCTCTAAGTGGTGAGCAGGTCTAATGTAGAAGAGAAGTCTTAATTCCATTCATAAGCAAAATCTATGCATCACCTTGAAAATGAGTCTGCAAATAATCAATATGACTTTTCAGTGATATATATTCCTAACACAATATTCCATGAACTGGGCACTCGATTACTTATTCAGTGAAAAGTATTTTTCCCACGCAGACATCAGTGTCAACGACAACCAAAATATTTCTGAAATCAGACTAGGAAATGGAAAAATAGATAGTAGAGCATTTCCTAAACCTGAAACATTCATAAAAAGGCATAGTAATACAAGGCACCATGCTAAAAATAAAAATAAAATTAAAAGGAATAATTAAAAAAAAAAATTGATTTGAGAAGTTCAAAAGTGTTAAAAAACAATACACATTTGGGGCATCATAAGGCACCTCTTTGGATAGTAGAGGTGGAGATGTTGCATGAAGAGGGATTATAATGTTTGAGGTACATAGAAAAAGTATAGGTTCAAAATTATCTAGACGTTAAAATGGTGAGATTTTAGGTCTCTTCTTGTTGAGAAATCTAAGGGCTTGATATGTTAATGATTTCTCTTTCTTAGATAATTGCTTGTGAAGTATTTTTGTCCTTTAGACTTATTCAAACAATAATTTTCATATATGTATGAGTCTTAACTTCATCAACCAACTATCATGCATAATAAAAAAATAACAATAACAAAAGATATAGGCAACAACCAAGGAAGAAACCTCTCCAAACCTGAGAGGAAATTCCATGGTAATTATTCTTATAGAATATTCACTTGAAAAAATTTCCAAGACAAATACAAGGACCGTTTGACAAAGTTGACTTGAAGATCAAGGCTAAAATATTCTATTACTATTGCTTTCTGAAATGCTACACCTTGGATCATATCTGCAAATTGTAGATCAACTTCCTTCTACCTTCCTCCTTCCACCAATCCTTACTTGAATGAAATGGTTCACTTGTCAAGTTGTTATCCTCAGGGATTTAGTTAGATAAAATAATTTTACTCCTTGACATGAACTATTTCACTAGCTTAACTGTAGTTCTAAAGATGTCACTTCTTCTTCGTACGTGTGAGCTACAAGTGCTTGTAGCCTCTCCTATCCATTCACACAATTTAGATCTTTCTTTTGATGAAAACTGGGTTTTTTTGAACTTAAATCAAATATCTTTCGTGAAGAATGATAAGGAATATAATGCATCCATAGAGATGGCCTACATCTTTGCATGTGTGGAAGGTTTAGGGCTCTCCTAGCCCTCCCAAGCCCTCACTCCACTGGTCAGTGCTCTTCAAACAATTTGCCCATTCAAATAGACTTCAGACCGAATGATTTTCTTGACAAGTAGGGTTGATAGAAAGATTCCCTAGCCTCGCATGTGTGGATGCGATTTCTACGGTTATGGAGGATAGAACAAACTTCACTTTTGATTTCATGTCACTCCTTGATCTTCTCCTTTACCTCGCACCCAAAAACAGTGTTCTTCACATTGATTGGAGATCAAAATTGATCTTGAGTGTGTGCCTGAATAGAAGAGGAGACACCCTTATTTATAGTATTAAGGGCTACTCATTATGCCGACATATCATTCCTTTAGGCTGGCTTGTATATGAGATAGAGCTAACATGAATATATATATATATTCAGGCCGAAAATATATTGCATCTTTTATCTTCACTTGGAGGAGACTTTTACTAGCCATTTGTTCTTGAACTTCAACGAGTCTTTCCACATGATTCTGCCCTTGATCTTGGAGTACTACATTATACATTTTCAGGTGTAAACATTTAAATTAATGACACAAACCTATCACCTAGCCTAGAGCTCACACTGAGAGCTACTAAAACAAATTTTGAGCATGAATCCCATGACTCAAACTTTCAAAATATTTTTCTAGATACAAATTACATAATTTAGGCTGGCATGAGTCATTATGAAGACTGAACCTAGTTACACTTTCTTAAACACTTCTCAGCCTTCTCGTTGGGGAGATTGACAAATTCCATTCAGACTAGTTTAATGATGTTGAACCATACATTAGTTGCACAGGTTCTTAGAGCACTAGAGGGACCAACTCCATATAGTTCCAGAGCAAGGTCCTTCTCACATGTCTGACTACATCCCAATCCCATAGGAGTCGACAGAGACCTGTTTGGAGTTTCTTCCTTTTGACTACATATTCTAGGAGTATCCTTTTCTCGTACACGCCCCAGGATCATATGATTGGATCCACTGGTGGCCCTAGGGGACTTTCATAGTGCACCTGTACCCAATTCACCTTCCTTGCCATTAATTATTAGACTCAAGATCGCCTAACATATCTAGCTCCATTGTAAGACCTTACCATCCCACTCATTCGTCCCTTTTTAGTAGGGAATTGAGTATTTTGTATTATACCACAGTCTCTTATATACATGTAGCAACAGCATTACAACTAATTTCTTTCTCTCTATATGTTATTTTTAGCATTTTTTCTAGGATATGAACTTGCACTCCTACATTGTAGTCATATTGACTACACTCTTCCTCAGTCCCATTGACATACTTTTGTGATTTTTAGTAGGAATTTAATAGCTTTACTTATAGGGTTTTAGATGATGATTTTAGATAGAGTTTAAATACCCAACGATGGTGTCACATGTAGGGATATGCAAGTAAGCAGTGTCAAAATTATCCCTAAGGTTGGTAGTGTGTAAGAAGCAAAAAAAGGAGTGGTGTGAATATGAGAATGGAGTAGCTAGAATGTTTTTGATGCTCTCAAATCCATTATTGGGAATTTAAAAACATTTCATTACTACTCCGAAGCCCATGGGTATGGGTCCCCTGAAACATATAAGTAGTTCTTATGTAATCATGGTTATAAATTTGTAATCCACAATCTGCTTCCATTTTTTAGGAAGTACAATAGATATATCCAATTGTAAGTTTTATTTTCCACTATTTCATTAATCTAGGCCCTCCAATTGTAGGTATTCTTGTCTTAAATATTAATTATGTATGATAAACATTATCTTCCATGCATGCATGTAATGATTTCATAATTTCCTTACATACATTCTACATGTGGATATATAGGTCAATTTCTACACTTGGTCATGAGTTAATATGTTAGTGTATCAATATCTTAGATCACTTTATAGTGTATCATGTGTATTACGCATTGAGGATGATGTTTCATAGGGGGACTTGTCCCTTCTTCTAGGATGCATCCTCTGGATTATCCCCTCCTTGTGGATTGCAATGGGAAAGTCCTTATTTTGAACGAGAGACCTTTGAGGATGTTTGATCCTATCCCACATTGTTTGAATGTTTCTTGGCAAAAAATGGGATGTTTGGGAGATGTATTATGATGGTTTTTGGGACTTATCCCAGATCCCCTAGATGGTTCTTTCCAAAAATAGGGAGTTTTGTGAGATCTGTTGAGATAGTTTCGAGGACATTTGAATAACCCTATCGAAACTAGTGCCCATTTGTTTCTAATTCTCAAATAAAAATATTCACCAAGTTATTCTACATTGAAACTTGGACAAAGGTTATCTATGCATTACATGCCTGAATAATATGTAGTATGTTTTTATAATGAGGGCTAATTTCCTTCACAACTTTGACTCCCATGTTTGGTAGGTTTGTGTATCCTATATAAACTCTTTCTTTTGGGAGGGTTATAATATCTATGTATACACGATATTTAAGATCTATTATCTAAGACTTGTTACTTTTATTGAGTTACATTAGATCTATTATCTATGGAAATTACTTTTATTGACTTATATTATTGCCCTATATTCTAGAATATTTGTTTTTTAATTTTGTATCTCTTAAAATTTTTAGTTTTTTAAAAATATTTTTTGGTTGTTACATTGAAATTTGTGGTTAACTTCTAGCCAACCTTAAAACCCTTCCCCTCACCCCTATCCATGAAACACCATGCAAAATAGCCCAACTAGTTCACAAGTTGTAGGATTTTGTATGAAATGTATTAATGTTTTAAACGATTAGTGATTTTCCCCTTTTTCCCACTTATCATTTGAAAGTTGACATGATTTTACTTTCCTCCATTGGTTTTCTCCTTGGGTTCACCATGCAAAATTTCTTTAGTTACTAATTTACCTCACATCTTCCTTGCCCCTTTATTTTCCATTCATTAATTTTTTCAAAGTTATAAAGTATAATAAAAGGGATATGGAATTGCATCTCGGGTTCTATTAAAATTGCCATCTTATTTTTTGAGTCTTCCATTTTCCCTTAATACCTTCAATAAATGGAAGCACACCTCAACTCAATATGTAGGATAAAACTTTAAGGCTTTTTGAAAATGAACCAATTATTTACTCTTTATATTTCTTGGAGTTTGATGGATTGGGATAGTGGTGGACCATGTTTCTATGCTTTTCCATTTAATTTGTATGTTTGTCTCGTTGTTTCCATGCATTCGTTTTTCCAAATTTATAAAGGATGTGAAAATTGTATCTTGGGTGTTATTATAACTGCCATCTTATTTTCTGAGTTTTCCATTTTCACATAAGACCTTCAATAAATGGAAGCACATCTCAATACAATATGTAGGATCAAACTTTGATGCTTTGTGAAAATGTTTTAATCGTTTATTCTTTATATTTTGTGAGGTTTAATGGATTGGGTCATAATGGTGCACCATGTTTCGATGCTTTTCTATTTTTCTGTTTGGCTAGTTGTGGTAAAATACTAAAACTACAAGTTTTTATATGGTTTCTAGTTAGTTAGCTTATGATTGATATTTTTCAATCAAATTACTTAAGATGGTAGTTATCTTGTTCAACATAAAACTGATTCATATGGCATTGATGTATAGGGAGATGTTTTGTACTTATTCGTTGAGACAAAGTATGCTATCATAATGTCAGGAGACACTAGTGTGGAAAAGAACATTAAACAAGAGTCCCCTAGCAACATTTAGGAATTACTTTAGATGAAGAGTTCCATCTTTCTTATCCTTATGTTTTTCACTTTGATAGGTAGGTGAGGAAACATATATCTTATTAATGTGATTTCGTAATCATATGTTTGGAAGTGAAGGATGTATCAATGGGGTTCTTGTTTAATTAGAACTAAAAGTTGACTTCTTAAAATCTAGGTGACTTCTATATAATTATTATGTCACTTTAAGTATAATATTCTTATTAATAAATGCATTTATTAGAACCTTTGTCCACATTTTCTCTTCTATGTTATTGATATTTACATAGTCATTGAGTCAATACCTAAATGGGTAGGATTTATACTCTCCTTAGGGTACGTATAGGTCAGGTAATGGGGTTTTACCATTCACACTCTCCATTGTGATCATGGAAAAGTCCCAGGTCATGGTGATTTCAATATAGAGTTATCAAAGTGGTTACCACGAACTTCATAAGCCATGATGACAACATGGGTGCGTAATAAAAACACAATTTTGTTAAGGCTTTGACTCTCACGAACTCTAAATCAAAATAATTCTACACTTTTCAAACTTCCTCTTATCAAATATAAATGAGACAATTTGTTTAGTAAATGGTTTTGTGAAATTTTGACCGAAATTAGGATTAGTTGGTAAAATTTCATAGAAGAAAATTGTGATGTGGTGAAAGAAAAAATGCATTCCTTGGGATTTTGGTTAATGCATCTTTGCTTTGTAAAGAAGGTTATTAATTGAAACAATGTTTCTAGAACCTAGAAATATCAACATTATTTTTTTGCTTGTTTTAATATTATTAGATTGAAATCACATGCATTTTTCCATTTATCATCCTCTTCATGATACAATTTAAAATAGAAGACTTTTTAGTAATAATAACTTGATGATGTTTAGGAGCACTAGTATGAACAAAATGGCGATAAGGGTGGAATTATTCTTATGTAAATCTTGATATTTGTTTTTCTTTATGCAAATAAATCAAGTTTCTTAATTTTCATTCATTTTTCTCATTATGTCATTGTTGTCATGTATTTCAATTTTATAGATATTTTTTTTGCACACTTTCCTCTTACATTGTTTTTTCTATGTGCAGATATACATGATTCTTGGGAGTAGCCAGAAAGGGGATCTTCATCTTTACTGGGCATTGAATTTTCCTTTTAAGTGGAGAATGGAGAAGGTGATTCTTAAGAAGTTGCTTGTAGAAAATTTCTTGATCCACTGTAATGAAAATTATTGGCTTTTTGGATTAGATGTTAGTTGGTTTGGTGCAATTAAAAATGGAGAGCTGGAAATAGGATATGCTAATTCACCACTTGGCCCTTAGGACGTGTAACTTAGTTTGCATGATTATGCATAAGGTTTTTCTTGAAGGTTGAATACTAAGTTCCTAAGGTGTTCTTTTCTTTGGTGACGTTTTATTTTCTTTCTTTTTATGGGTCACCTAGCCACATGGTGGCCACTATTTCCCAATGAAAGAAAGCTTGTTCGAGTTTCTAGTAGGGATTCCTATGGTTTTTAATGTTGTGATTATTTCACCTCATGGTTATTTTTGGCATGAAAATTTTTGACACCTAATCCTCAACGATTGGGAGAATTTGAATGTGAACATTCATCAAGAAGATGAACTGAACGATCACATTCATGTATATAACAGGTAGCTACCTAATGGAATAAACGAATCAGTTTTTCTGGAGTTACTCCTGGCTTGACATGGTATCAGACCACAAGTCCCAGGTTCCTTTTTTAGTGTGCCTTGTAACTCCTCTGTCAACTGCCTCCCTTCTGCTCTCTGTCCACTGCTTTCTTCCTGACATGGTGAACATTTGATGAGGCTGTGTATTGAACGCTGGCCTGACATTATATGCGAACGTTGAAACCCTTGATTTATTTCTTTGAAACGCATATGGTATCTCCGCCTTCATTTTCACTGTATCTGCGTTTTTCATTTTTTTTGGTGAATGCATCTGCGCCTCGGCTCCTCTCCTCTCCGTTCATTCAAATTCTCGCATTGCTTTGATCTGTACGCATTTTTATTTGAATTCGTTGAATCCTCGGGGGAGACTGCGGTGGTATGTGGCAAGGCTTCGCAGGAGAGAGATATTGGTCTGCTTTTCAATCGACATTTATTGTCGTCGCTGATGTGTCACAATCTATAGACCCATCATCCCGGTTTCAGGATACCAAAAGTTTAGATTGATTTCGCCTTAAACTTGGTTTGTTCTTGCGTGTTTAAAGGCTTGCTAAGTAATGAAGATGAACTTCACTTAATCTGGCATATGGATAGTGAATATCAGCAAAACTATACAGGGAAACAACTCAATGGTAGATAATGATTCATGACGTCTAATTGCTAAGCGTTATCAAAAGAATAGAAAAGGCAACTCGGTCCATCTTCGGCTATATATACCCATGCAGCTTGACCTATATACCCACGCAGCTCAGTATTAATTATATATTTTACAAGTGAAATACAGTTTCCATTAATATAATCGCTGTGAAGATAGGTATTTCAATCCTAAACAAGGAATACAATACTTATCGTATATTCTTTATATTACCTGAATTTTTAGATGGATTTCAAAATATGTCTACGCTATCATGGTTGGCACTAGCCATTCATAGCACGGTGAGGAAGATATTCCAGAGGCAGATATCGCCCGACAATATCTATGGCCTTACTAATTTGGTTAGGAATTGAATGCCGAGGGCAATGTGCTGTTGTTATATTTCATGAGGACTCCAATGACAAAGGAGAGTAAGTAGGCTACTATCCACTGTATGTTGCATATTTTCAAGAAGTGATATATATGTGGTGATCAACATTCCTCTCATAATCATTATTTTTAGCAGCAAAAGTTTTTCTTTCCCTCCACAAAAGCACATTTTTTTTGCAATTAGAAGTATTATTCTATCAGCAGAAGCTATTTTTTTCACAAAATGCATTCAATCATCTCTATGGTGGGAATAGTTCTCACTGGCAAGGAGAACGATCCTGATTTGTCTCGGATGATACAACACACCCTCATCTTCAATGAGTTGTGGAAAGGAGTGTGTGTCAGAGAAGGAGACAGTGACCCAGAAAAGCCTACATCAGATAAAAAGCTTGCCATCTGGGAAAACAAGAACAGCAAAGCGTATGCATTAATCGCAGCATCTGTAAATAAGGAGGGGAGTCACCATATTTCATCATATTCAACTGTCTTTGAAGCTTTACAAAAGCTGAAAGAACTCTATGACTCACATTCTGCACTTGAAGTTGTCCAACTTATGATTAAACTCTTCACTCTTGAACTGCAAAATAATGATCCTCTTGCTCTTGCATCTGAAATAAATTCTATAATGCATGATATCAAATCCACTAAAGTTGAGATGGATATCTCTATTATTGCTTTTCTCAAGGCACTTTATCCTACATACTCCAATTATCTTGAGTCTTTGCAAGCAAATGGAAATCTCAAAGATATAAACTTTGACTCTCTTGTGAAAAAGTTTGCTGAAAGAGAAAAATCCTTTGGAAAGAAGACAGTCCCTTAATCTTCTAAAGAGACTGTATGCCTAGCTCATAAAGAAAAGTATCCTGCTCAAGATTCTACAAGAG
>APFE031667924.1:6843-35907 GCA_000404065.3 Pinus taeda
CCTAGCACTATGCAAAACACTTGTGCCTCTCGCATTGCTGCAGCCTGCTAGCTATGCGTTGTCCTGGGATTCCCTGCATTGTCACTTTCTCTGCCGCTCCATGTGCATTTGTCTGTACCCAATCATTCAGTTCCTGCTACTCCACATCAAGTCTCCCATAGCAAGGCATCATCCAAGAGGTTGGGTACCTCAAGGATCCTACCCTTCCTCCTTGGGACAATCACTCTATATCGCCCCACCTCCTACCTAGAGGTATGGTTGCATGTGATCCCTTAGCCCACCTGGCTTGAAGTTTCCCCTTATTGGAGGTCTTTGCATGAGTAGATGTCTCTACTCGATCTCCACTCAGCTTCCCCTATTGTGGCTGTTCCACAACCTTCTGAACCTGCTGCACCAATCATGGCTCCTCCACAATCGTCTGCGACTTCTTCTAGCTCTGCATGTTGAGAGGTAATATACCCTCCCTCTCAGCCACAAAGTCTCCATCAGTTGCCTTGTTGCTCAAGGCTTTGCATGCATCTTGAACCTCAAGAGCATATAGGTTCTTGACCCGTGAACCAATCTGCTTCACTTGTCTAGTGATGATGTGTCTAAGGAAAACCTTTCCCTTACTGAAGACTACATCATAGCATCTGTCTTCCAGCATCACTATCGACACCAAGTTTCTCTTCAGTCCTGGTACATACTTGACATCGGTCAAGGTAAGGTGAGATCCATGCTCCCTCTGAAAAATAATCGTGCCTACACCTGAGACACTATACTTCTCATCATTACCCATCACTATGAGTATTTGGAGATCTTTCTCCTCCAAAGTATTGAACGAACTCTTGTCGCCAGTCATGTGGAAAGAAGCTCCACTGTTAAGAAACCAACCACTTCCCACCATGGATGAAACCATGCATGCGAAGAGTGTGAAATCCAACTCAAACTATGAAGCAAGTGCCTCACCCTTAGATCCTTCCCTGGATCCCTTGTTGGATTTCTTCTGTGGACAATTTGCAGCATAATGGCCCACCTCATGACAACGAAAGCATCGCACTTTCGATTTGTCAACCTTCCTCCCATCATTGGAAGAACTGGATTCGGAAAGGGAAACCTTCTCCTTCCCATTCTTCACCTTACTCGCTAAGGCACAATTCTTCTCATCATGAATGGATGAAAAACTGTCTCTGGTGCTCCATCTGATCTCCTCCTGCATCAAATATGACCATAGTCATTCCCAATCTAGCAGTTTCTCCCTTCCATTCACTGAGTCCTGGTAGCTATGCCAGCTCTTAGGAAGGCCAAGGAGTGCTAGACTCACCATATCCTCATCCGATGTCATGACCCCTACACTTGCAAGCTCATCCCTGCATGTGATGAGCTTGGTCAGATACATAGAGATCGTCTCATCCCTTTCACACTTGATCTTTCGAAGTTTGTCCTTTAATGCCAGCTTCCTCTGATCACTGCTATTCTGATATAAATCTTTCAATGTTTTCCACATTTCATCCAGAGTCTCCTTCCCATGGAGGCTCGAGACAATGTGATCTCTCACTCCCTCCAAGAGAATTCTCCTAGCTCTAGCCACGCACTTCCACCATTCCACCTGCTCACTGTTGTCAATAGGCTTAGGAATTTCTTAATCAATGAAATCCTTAAGGCCATAATCTTCCAAAACTGCCTCCATGCAATCCTTCCAAGCTATATAGTTTGAGCTGCCATCAAGGGCATACTCAAGCCTCAAACCATAGAACACCATCATGAAATAGATGTGATAATAAATTGAGATCTATATCCCTAATAATAAACTTCGAATTTCTCTTACTAGTATATTGTTCTTGCTTGATCACATGTGCTCTGATACCATGTAGAAATTTCACCTGTAGAACAAATTGATATATGCAATGTCCTAAAGCATAATACCTGTTCTACTTCTACAAAACATTAAGCAGAAGCATAATCGAATTCAAAACATTAAGCGGAAGCATAATCGAATTCATGAGCAACATCAAGTAGAAACATGCATAACTGATCAAGAGAAATAATCACACATAATACAAGATATATCCAGGGGAAAGCACCATCATAAAACCCCAACCATGTATTATCAATCAAGTGGAGATCCTCAACAACATACAAAAAGAATCAACTCAACAGCTATCCTGCTCTCTCTATAATCAAAAGATCCTGATGATCTTCAACTTGAAGATGAAAATCATGGACTACCTAGGCCTCATTATATAGGTTGAAAATTGGCCTAATCATACCTGTTGTCACTGCAGGTCCACCTACGTAGTCATAGATGAAAATAGATTTCTTCCTCATGCAAGGAATACTTACTAGAAATATCCTAACATCTGATAGTATATTGTCCCACATTTGATCTCAACTGGGTCTCTGACAGAACTGACATGCAACAGTTATCCATGAGTGAATCCTCAGTTATCTAAAATAATAGTTGTCACACTGCATGCAGCATTAATAACTATATTTTAATTATTTTAACAACTTTTTAAAATAATCTAACTGGACTTGACTAGTTAGACTAAGTCAACTGATTCTCTCATTATAGAACTCATACTTATTCCCTCAATCAGTGGGACAACTCATGTGCATGCTCACAAAGACTTCAAATTCGAATTTCCTTAACTAATTAACTCAATCAAATTAATTAATTAATATTTCCAACTGTTGTTAAGACCAAGATTAATTTTACTTCCTATATATAGACTAGGGAGTACTATAAATAGGGAGGGACTAGAAATGCTATTTTTAGAACTTTCTATTTTTAGCAGTTTCACCTCTCACCCAATGTGGCCAATGACCTCACTCGCCAAATTTCTGTTTTTAGACATGCTATTTTTAGCAGTGCTATTTTTAGCACATTCTAAATTTAACATTTCTTGTTGCACATTTTCAACAAATTGCTGATGTGTCACCTTGTCCCCACCTTGAGTGAGTCTCAGACCCTGAATTCTCCCTTCCTCCTTAGCAGCTCTGATTGCTCTCCCTAACCCTTCCATCATTAGAATGAAAAGGAAAGGAGAAAGAGGATCGCCTTGCCTGAGACCTCTAGTAAGCTTGAAGGTTTGGGAGCGAGAGCCATTGAGAAGAATTGAACAGCTGGCAGTGGTAACTAGCGCCATGACCCATTTAATCCAATTGTAATCAAAGCCATAGGATTTTAATACTGCTCTTATGTACGACCAACTAAGTTTGTCATAGGTCTTTGCTATGTCCAGTTGAATTACCATCCCTACCTATTTATTGGTAATGAGTGAATGAACCACTTCATGAGCTTGAATTATGTTATTAAGAATTTGTCTTCCTTCCACATAGCTCGTTTGCTCCTTTGACACTAGGGTCGAGAGGAGTGGTTTGAGACGGTTGGCAATTACTTTGGATATTATTTTGTATACCACATTGCATAATGCTATAGGTCTAAATCTATCTGGAGAGGTGGCCTTTTCCTGTTTGGGGGTTAAGGCTATGAAAGATTCATTGAGCGCCTTCAAGACTGTCTTAAATCTTCGAGAGTCTTCCACTACCTCCAGGATATCCTATTTTACTATCCTCCAACATGTTTTGAAAAAGTCCACATTGAAGCCATCCAGGCCTAGTGCTTTCCCATTGTGCATCTCTTTAATGACTTCTTCAATTTCTTCCTTTGTTACTGGCCTATTGAGACTGTAATTATCTTCTCTAGAAACCAATTTAGGAATGTACTGAGTAAATCTTTTTGTAAACTGACATTTGTCTTCCAAGGTTTCCTTAGCAATTTTCTGAAAATGTTGGACTATAACCTTTTCCATCTCTTCATGAGTGTTTCTTTCTATTCCATGTTGATCTGTAAGTTTCACAATTTTGTTGTTGTTTATGTGAGCTATGGTGGATCTGTGAAAGAATTTGGTGTTTCTCTCCCCTTCCTTAATCCATTGTACTCTGGATTTCTGTCTCCAGAATATTTCCTCTTATAGACATCTGTTTCCCCATTCATGCTGGAGTGACTCTGCCATCTCTTTCCTTTCATCTGTATAGCCTTCTGTGATAAGAATATGGTTTATTTCCTTTAGTTTCTTTTCCACGTCTCCTTTAACTTTAAAGATATTGCCAAATTCCTTTTTTTTTCACTCTTTGAGTTTGCCTTTAATGTGTTTGAGCGTGCAGTGTAGAAGGAACATCTTTGTACCTTGAAGGTGTAGCTCTTCCTTCCAGCATTTTTCAATGTTTGTGAGGAAATCTGCATGAGTGAGCCAAGCGTTCTCAAACCTGAAGGGGGAATTCCTTGGTTTACCGAATAGAGAAACTTCCAATTGGATAGGCCAGTGATCTGAACCTCCAAAAGATAGGATGAGCGCAGTCATGCTGCTTCCCATGAGAAGAAGTTCCTCTAAAATAATAAATTTGTCTAATTTTGAGGCTACTTGGGTAGGGCCCCCTCTTTTGTTATTCCAAGTGAAGATTCCATTACTAGTTTCCATATCAACAAATTTCATATTGGTGATGAAGTTCTGGAAGGCAACTGAATGCCTACCAAGTGTTCTAGTTCCTCCTTTCTTCTTCGTGAGTGATCTTGTCATGTTAAAATCACCTCCAAGAATCCAGGGTAGAGCTGGTTATCTCTTCTTCATATCCTCCAATGTTGTGAGGAGTCGAATTTTGTCCTCCATCAGCTGTGGACCATAGACATTGGTGATCATGTAACATTGCTTATCACCGACCGGTTGGAAAATTAGAGAAAGGCGATGTCTGGATGCCTTCGCATCAATCACACCAAATTTATGTGGATCCCATAGAGTGAGAATGCCACCAGCATATTTATTTGCCTTAACTTCAAGGTATTCATATCTATTTAACCATTTTCTATGTTTTTCGCAGATCTTCTCCACTGAGCATTTTGTTTCCTATATGAATACTAAGTTAGGTTTTTCCTCTCTGATCATGTTACCTAGATTCCTCTGTTTTCTTCTACTCCCTAGTCCTCTAATGTTCCATGTTGTGATTTTCATTGAAGTGGGGTTTTAAAGGAGTAAAAGGAAAGGTCTTTCATCCTTCCTGAGTCAATCATGAGTTTGCCACACTCCAGCAGTCGTTCTTTCTGTCTTTTTCTTCCCCTCCTCTTGCCTAGATTTTTTGTTAATTTACCTGTTATTAATCCTATTGAGGAAGTCCCTTTATTTTCCTGGTTATCATGTCCTCTTTTGCCTCCTGCAGCTGTTTGATGTGACTTGTTAAGGAATATCTGTTGTACATTGTCCACATCCTCTTGAGGTATGGAATTTATTCCCAGGCTTCCTCCTTGTTCTAGAAATTTTTCCAGCTCTAGGTTTCCCTTTCCAGGATCTCCTATAAGTCTTGGTCCTCTGTGCCACTTTCACTTTGAGTCATTTCCTAGTCTTTTTCTATTTCCATGGTACTCAAAGGGTCCGTCGTGTGTTAATTCTGTTCCAGAGTGAACTCCATGTTGGTCTCTTTTCCTTTCCCTCTTGCTAACTGATCCTCTGTACTCTTTTGATCACCTCCATCTACTTCTTTTTCTCCTAAGATCTCAAAATTGTTGTAACTTCTTGTTTTGTTATCATTCTCAATAGGGTTCTTTTGTGTCTTCCTTCCCCCTCCTTTTCCTTTTCCTCCTACTTTGGTGAAACCTGTCTGATCTTTCCCTTTGCTGGTGTTTAGGTATTCCTCCCTTCTATTAAGAGGACAATCTCTAGATAGGTGCCCATGCTCATGACGTTTGTGACATTTGAACGGGATATGTTCATAGTCAACTGTTTGAACCCATTCCTCGTCATATACTTCTAGAATGACCTCATCTGGAAGAGCTCCTAATAGGTCCATCTCCACACATATACGAGCATAGGAGGTATATTTTCCCCGTAGAGTTGCCTCTGAAATCTTTAAGAAATGACCTAATTTATTGCCTATAGCTTTTAAAGACTCTCGCATCCAGTAATCCAAAGGTAAGGAGTAGAGTCTAATCCATACCGGTACCGAGGTGAAGGTTTCTCGTTCTGGCACAAAGTTCATCGTCCATGGCCGCATATAGAGACCAACAGCTGCAAAGAAGTATGGTCCTCCTTCAAAAATCTTGTCTCTGTCTTCCATGTTCGTGAACACCACTGTAAAAAAACATTTGGATCCAAGATGTATATTTAACTCCCCCTTTGGTTTCCAGTTGTATTTTATCCAAGTGTACAACGCTTTCTCTGACAGCCAGATTCCCATAAATTTGCATATGATGGCATAGTTTGCCATGTGATCCCTATGCGCTTGCAGAGCTAGATCATTCAGAATAACCCGAGGTTTAGTTATGGTCTTAGGTTTACAGGGCCCATCTTGGTTCTGCTCTCTGTTCCCTGACCTTTGTCTTCCACTTTCTCCTCCTGTCGATCTTCTTCGTGGATCCCTTGTTCTACATGGGTTTTGTTGCCTTCCGCCTTCTAAGTTTCAATGTTTTTTGTCTTGACCTCCAAGGGTTGTGGAGGCTTGTTCTTATTCCCTCCTCTTCCTCTGTTTGAAACCACATTAGTGTAGGAGGGAGTGGAGCTCCCTCCTCCCTAAGCCTCCATGGATACCTGTTAACCTCTGTCACTCTCTTTGTTGAACCCTAGAACCCTTTGTCGCGCTCTCTATTGCACCGTGAATCACTGCCCCTGGTATTTCTGAATTATTGTATTATTAATATAATTTTAATTAAATATATTATTTTAATTATCGTAAGTATAATTTTAAATTTATTATATTTTTTATTTATATATTATAGGGGTTGAAAACTCTATAATAGTTTTCAATATTATTTTTAAAATTTAAAATTATATATAATTTAAAATTAATTAATATATATAGGAAATTAAAATTTTATTCATGTAAAATATTAACTTATTCAATCTTTAGTTTACTGTTAGGATTTAACAAAACTAAAATTCTCCATCCTATGTCTATACCATAACAAAAATAATAAATCTTTGATTGATTCTTTAAGATAACAAAATTTTAAATTTTAAATATAAAAGTATTTTATAAATTTTATTATTTTTAAATAATATAAATTTAACATTTTAAATTAAATTTAGTTGAAATCTATTGATTTTATGTTTTTGACTAGGTAAATTATATAAATGTATTTAGTATCATTTAGGATCATTTTTAAATAAATTATATTTCCTGAATTTAACTATAATTAAAACTTTTTTGAAATTTATCATTCATTTTATTATAAAATAACTAAAAATTTAAAATAGAAAATATAATTGAAATTTTAAATATATATTTTTCAAACTTATTTTTAATTTATTTTTTAAAAATTTCCATTTTCACACTTTATTATAAAATAAACTATAAACGCACCATTCATATGTACAAATAAACTATAATATCACCACATGCAATCAAATAAACTATAAATTATAAACAAACAATTCATATATATAAATAAGCAATAACATGTCATCGTATAACTATTGTTTTATTATAGATCTTATCTCTTTCTTAAGATTCCATTTTATATAAATACTTCACAAAATTAGAGTTGTCATGAAACGACACATTTATATAGAGTCACATGTCTTTGTTGATATGACATTATAGACTAATTTATTATATATCCTATCTCTTTCTTGAGTACTCTATACTTTTAAAGAAAAATTGCTCTGCTCTTTTCTTTTTTAAGAGAGCTTTAAGAGTTATGATAATAACATAGCAAAAAATATATTTTTTATTACAAAGATTAAATTTAGCCAGTAGTTTGTTAAAGGATAATAGTTTGAGTGGTAGTTAGTGGTTTAATTTTTCATAAACTTAAGTTCTATTATCTAGAGACATGTTAATTTGTGCGACAAAAAATTAAACAAGTTGAAAATCGTGATGACTACTTCCTATAAGTCTGAATGGGCATGAATAGTGGCAGTCATTGTGATTTGTTCCTGGGTCTTGCCCGGAATAATCCTCTGAACTTACCGATTCACCAATTACCATGAAAAAAAATAATCGATGTTTTGTGTATTTGAAATCTCATCATGGCTAGAGACTCTAACATACTCATCAAACATATGCTCTTGAACTATCTTTCATTTGATTTCCATCTAACCTCCATCCTAGAAAGAATAAGACACTCTTGTCACACATTGGATACACTAAAATAGTTTCACTTTCTGTTGGAAAACAATTATGAATTTCAAGCCAATCTAGTGACAAGGAAAAATTCAGGACACTAATCATCAATGACAAGGCATATTCACAACTCATACCTTAATGTGATGTTTAAACACCTTGATGACTTATTAATATGCCATATGGCATGTTATGTGCCAATCCCACCCTAGATAGGAAGGACAATGATGATAATACCCTTCCACTACCATTACATGCTTACTCCTACTTCTAGGAATTCTAATAAGTTCTTCGTTCCAATACATTGCTATCAAGGTAGGATTATGAAGATGTTTCCCAGCTCAATATGACCACTTTCAATTTGTTTTTCTTATCCTTAGATTGTGGCACTAGTGCAATGTGAAACATATGAAACACTTAAGGAATCCATACTTCAATTTTCAATTCAAGAGGAGGTAATTTTTTTGTCCATTCTACTCTCTATTTTTTAATTACGTACTTCATCATAGAAGTTAGTTTTCAGTACTAGCTTGGTGAGTTCAAGTGCATGCTTCTAGAAACCAAGCTTGGGCTTTGTGCACTTTATTTTTCACAAGTGGTTTGAGCTTCTTCTTGTCCTTGATGGTGTTCATCTAGAACCTCTCTTTCTTCGCTTGAGAAAACGAATTACAAAAAGCTCCATGAAACACGCCTTACCCTACAGAGGCATGAGGATTCCATCAAAAATATAGAGACATCCATTTGGTCCTTCGTTGATAGGTCAATACAGCATGAAACTAGCAATAAGGTGGGGATTATTATGGGAGTTTTTCTTTAGCACAAGAAACATTTGATAGCACTGGAATCAATAGCTTAAGAGCTTTGTCAGCAAAAAAACTAGGTTATTGTAGACAAATCAAGGGAAATCACACCATGAAATATACAATTGTCCCACACCAGGCTCAATTGATATCTAAGACAAGAGTTCAACATTGTCCAAAGCAGAAGGGTCCTTACACTCAACAAACACCACTAGACACTAGGGATGCAACTAAAGGAAGCAAAAAAGTAGCAATCAAAATTTATACTCTCTAATCCACACTCATATATGTTATGTTTAGTAATTAAAAAATTAGGAGTCTTTTAGTATCTTTTCACATATATAAATTTTTGTTTATAGTTGTATTCAAATCCACCTATAAATGCACATTTCATAATAGAGCTAATTGGAATTTGGACTGGAGTTGTCTATAATGCGACTTTTTGGAGATTCCGGTGACGGAATCCGGCGGAAGAAATGAGGTTAAATCTTGATTTTTAGCAGTTAAAATGGTTTTTTAACTGCATATTTGGATTCAGCGCCCTGGAAAACCCCTGGGTGCCATTGATTGTGCAGAAACTAGTTATCAAACTTGGGATTCCAATGAATTGCTGCCGGATTTTGACCAGAAAAATCGGCCGGAAAGGCTTTCAAAAAGTCGCGTTATAGACTACTGCATTTGGACTTATACTTCTCTAGTGAGGAAGCCATTTTTGTACAACTTTATTGTGAGTTTTTGCTACAACATATTTTATTAATATAAATTCCCTAATTTTTAGTTTAAAAAATAGTACTAATTTATAAATAGGTATAAAATAATATTTATTTACAAAACATTACATACACTAAATACAAGTTAACCTCTTTTTTTCTCTCCTTTTTTAATCAAGATGAAAAAAAAAATTATATTTCATAGAGGAAATATACATATGACAATATCATTGGGACTGCAAAAAGGAAATGAGCCCAGATAAACATCATTCATCAAGGCATAGGTTCCCTTTCCTTGTCTACCATTCGACACCAACCTTCAAAAAAAAAGCTTATTCTCAACCTATTCAATACAAAAAAAGCATTAATTCTATGCATATTCCAAAAAAAAACATTATATTTCTTTATAGATCATAAAAAAGGAAGGACAACTCTTGAAAGATTTGGTCATCATAGAACTCCTAAGAGTTGGGAGTCTTATCTAGAAAGGTAAGGGCATCTTTGAACATCTTATCTTCCTTTTTGTTGAGTTCTCTATATATATGATTGAAAGAAGCCCACTCAAAATCTTACATGTATTCTTCAATCTAGCTCAACAAGGATTGAATATGCTATGTTTTAAACTTTAAAAATATTTTTGGCCCACTCTATAACCACTTAAGAGCTTCCCATAATCTAGAGCTTGGAAACACCACAATTATTAGCATGATGTAATAGTGTCATCAATGTTGTGAACGGTCCTTTCATATTTGGTCCATGCCCAATGGAACTCTAAAATTTAAAGAGTAAGAGGAATTCATAGACAAAACCACCCTACACCGCATCTAGGTGGGAGGCCTTAGTTTGCCACATCGAAGAATCTCCATGGGATCTCGAATTCTAGAGTGGGAATAAAGGGGTTGTGGGACATTGTCTTCCTATGCTCATATTCAAATTCTTTGGTTACTTTAATAATCATATATGAATGACTTCCACCAAGATATACTTATCTTATACAATGCACAAGTTATGAACCCGCCAAATAAAGTAAAAAAATAAGCAAGGGAAGGCCCCATAACTTATCACTACTACATCCAAGAGCCAATTTTTTATACATTCTTCCAAATTAGGTGAGGTCTAGTTATATTTGGGCACAAGTATTCGAACAATAAAATCCCAAACATGGAAGGGAACTAGAAAGATTCAAATTGGTGAAAGATTGGTTATGGATCCCTCATACATAAAGTACATTAGTTGGGGCCCT
This sequence comes from Pinus taeda, assembly GCA_000404065.3. Classification (NCBI taxonomy): domain Eukaryota; kingdom Viridiplantae; phylum Streptophyta; class Pinopsida; order Pinales; family Pinaceae; genus Pinus; species Pinus taeda. The sequence goes on from APFE031667924.1 coordinate 17,691, forward strand.
ACCATCCTCTTTTCACCCTATTGTCCCACATCAGTAATTTATTACTAAGAACAAGCCACAACAATATTTTAGTCTTTAAAGGGGCATGAAGCTACCAAACTTGATCCCAACGCCAAATATTGTCTCCTTCAAATTCTTCTTTTGTCTAAGATTTATAACTGATCTTTGTAGTGAAGTTACCTATAGAGAGGTTTTTGGAAAACCATAAAACATCTTACTCGTCTTGAATCAATCTAAAAAAGATAGAGCATATATTTCTCACATGGCTTCTCCATTCAACTACAAGGGGGCCTTCCAATCCCAATTCCAACTCTGATTTCTAACTTGTTCAACCCATATGTTCATGAGTTAGAGAATTCATGTCCCAAAGTGAGAAACAACCTTAATTATGCAATTTATCAATGAGGATATCTCACTGTGTAAAGTTGTCATCAACTCCTATCCATGGGTATTCACCCACCTTGACTTTTTTTCCATTACCAATGTGTCATACTATCAATTTTCCAATAAGAGGGAATGTGTCCACAAAATATTTCCATATAATATAGAGTCATTCTTTGCATTCTTACAAGGATTGTGGAAGCATCCCTCAACTAGCCTAAATACTTAGAAGTCATCACTCTCCTCCATAGAGAACTAATATATGTAAGTTATCACAAATGTTTTGTTGTATAAGCCTAACTAAAGATATAAATATTTTCAATTAACCAAACCCCCCAAGCTCTTGGGATGAGCAACATTTGACCACTTAATTAGAGGTATACCATCTGACTTTCTTTTGCCTATCCACAAAAATGAAAATAAGCTTTACATATTTTTGTGAGAATCCCTATAGGGAATTTTGCAAATGGAAGTCTAATAGAGAGGGATGTTTTCCAACTTTACTTGCAATAAAACCAAGTATACACCTCTTGATAACCATATGTGAACCCATAAAGAAATATAAGCTTCTACTCTTTTATACAATCAAATCCACTCGTTAGAAGCATATGCATTGGGTTTCAGAACAAATACAAGATACATCATTCCTTCATTAATTTATTTGTGAGGGGAAGGAGTAACTCATTTAACTAATCTTGCAAATCTTCATGAGAAAAATGAACTAGTAAATAATACTTTGCCATATTCACCTTCAATTAATGCAGTTGTGTAGAAGAGATATAGAATACTTTTTAGAGACTCAAATTCCTAATACAACCCTACACCAAATATAAAAATGCCATTCATAAAAAATGAATGAGAATTGATGTATAATAGTGTAACTTTCACTTCTTTCAACTCTTTCTTTGCCCTAGTCTCCCCCATAATTTACTAAGCTTGTCGACTACTAATAGAAAGGTGAAAGGAGATAGAAGGCTCCCTTGTCTTAGCCCCATCGACGAGGAGAACAATTATTATAGAGATATGTTTATTAGAACTATGAAGGAAGCAGAATTAACACAATCCATGAACCAATTTACCGCAAAGAGGATCATTCCCCTTTGGATCAACATTAGGTGCAAATAAACCAAATTTACCTTATCGTATGCCTTTGATAAGTCAAGCTTGTGAATAATGGAGGGAATGGTTTTTGTATTGATTGATTCGAGGGCTTCATCCACCAAAGCAATTGCATTGTGAATTTGTCTATTACAAAGGAAGCCAAATTGCTCCCTAGAGATGATCTTGTTGAGCATTGGCTTAAGTCTATTAGCGATGATTTTGGAAATCAACTTATAAATAATATTGTAGAAAGAAATAGGCCTAAATTCCTCAAAATATTTGGGTTCCCACTTCTTGAGAATGAGCACCAAATGACTAGAGTTGAAAGATCTCAGGATTTCTCCAGATATCTGAGATTCCTAAATCATCTTTGATCAATTCATCAAAGCCCTTATAAAAATTGACTATAAGTCTCGCTAGACCCGAGCTCTTTCCTTTGTGCATTGACTATAGAGTGCCCTAGATCTCATATTCTATCACTTCTACCTTCGTAGAATCGTTCATTTCATCTAAGCAGACCCAATGGAATAGATTGATCACCTTCAATATTTTGTCAATGGGGAAACCAAAAGGTTCCTTGAATAAAGTGCCAAAGTAGGTCTTCCCTACTTCTGCCTCCTCTTTGAAAGAAGATATAATCGCACCCTTTTAATTTTGAATGTACCAAGTAGTATTCAAATTATTTTAGTTATTGGAATACTTGTGGAAAAACTTTGTGTTGTATCACCATTTAGAAATCCAAATTTCTTTGTTTTAAAGGCACCACATTGGTCCCTTACTAAGCGAATCGTCCCTAAGAGCCACGAGAGAATAAAGGTTGCTTCATCTTCATTGAGAAGGGGAAAACTAATTTTCTCCACATTATATCATTAATATTCTATTATGTTTTTGCAAAGGAAGGCTGAGAAATTTAGTTGTATGAGAATGCCCAGCTTTTGATACCTTTTTCACCCAAGCAGATTGTTTGCTAAATGCCTCATGTAAGTGACAGTGGTATCTTTGTTAGGTAATTTAATTGTTTTAAATTCCTTTCATAAAATTATCAACCAACTGTAATCTCGTGAATTGTTATAATATATTTATAGGAAAAAACTACTAAATGATAAATTTTGAATAAACTAAATGATAAGATATAGGAACTAATGTGATCTAAAATATGTATAAAATACTTTTTGTACCCTCATACTACAGTTCTTGACCATGCACATGAATGATGGATTTTGTAATTATAATGAAGTAATTTTCCAACTTATAAATCAAAGTTTTAGTTTTCATGTAGCTCAGATTACAAACATAAAACCATATGAAAATCAATACTCCACATAACAACAAATCTAATAAATAATAACTATAAATTTAAACAACAAAATTAAAATTAAAATTTTAAACAACAATTGTAAATTAAAACTAAAATCAAATCTAAACAAGAAATGAATACCCTTTATGTAGCGGACTCTCCTACTTCAAGCCTTCACTACGAAAACGCTGCAGGGCTAAGCTAATTAAACATGCACCAATTTTATATTGAAAACATATGAGAAACGTGAACCATTGTTTTATATTTATTCAGGGAAATAGAGTATAGAATATTGCATCGACTACTTTGATAATCAGTTCATACACATATTGATAGCTCCATTAAAATGTTTGCAAGCCTCTTTATATGGAATCTAAGTGATTTATCATACCACTACATCTATGGAACTACAAATTGAATAAAATTGTTGGATAGAGTACCCCAGAGAAAGAAAAATTCTGGTAATCCTTTCTCCATTAATTTCTTGACAGTTGGTCCAGTAAATTTGTGAATTGATTCTTAAGCATGATCCTCTGTTACCGATCGAAGCATTGTTGATATGCTACCTTGAAGTCAGGTCCTACTATTATGGATCTTCATTGACTCGGTCATTAACCATCCTCTTCCACTTATCTACTTGTGTGTATGACCTAGCAAACAAATATATGTCCGTAGTTAGCAAATTTGTGACCTTCTCCAACTCGTATTTCATCTCCAAACCACCACAACCATGGTTTCAACTGCAAGTATATGACCACTTCATAATTAAAATTTCTTGTAGCAACTTGTTACGAAAACATTTATAATCAAAATTACGAATTCAAAAGATGGAAAATACATAAAAATAAACAATTTACCTCAAAATTGTCCCTTGATGTATAATCTTGTGGATAATAGGTTTTATGGCCAATATGAGGTGAAAATGATGTAAAAGATATGGAAAGGTATGAGTTCATAAAACAAATTTTTAGAAAAACAAATGACAAAAATGTTGAAAACCATAGCCCAACAATATTCTTGAAGTTGAGTACATTCAAAAGAGTGAAAGAATCACTCATCCTCTAGAAGCCAAAGGGGGATTAAATTTAAGGGAGAAGAGGCTTTGTTTCTTTAGATTAGAACTTGAGTAATATGGGGAGGTGGTCTAAAATTCTCCCTACTTCCATCTAAGATTTAATGATCCATGATCCCTCAAGAAGGGACTCAGAAATGAGAAAATGATCTAGTTACTTAGCAATACATGCATCCCCCTTTCTATTGTTTCTCTAGGTGGGGGGTCACCTTTTAGGACTCTTAATCTACCAGTGTTGATATTCCAATAAGTGGTCGAAGAAGCAATATAAAGGATCATGGTTGGGATGATACCCCCAAATTTCTATGATCGAAAGAGTGAAATTGATATCTTCTCAAGGATCACATTCGACGTGGAGAGATAGACTATAGACACCAAAATTTCCCAATAGGGTTTTTTAGCAGAGTAGGGTCCATAGATATTAATAAAATGAAAGCAAATTAAGAGACCATGATTTTCCAACTCTGCCATGATGCTAGGGGGAATAGAAGAAGAAGAAACAAGTTCCATTTAAAAATTTCAGGTCGTTATAAGCCCTTCAAATAGAGCTTTAGAATCCACGAAATCATGAGACCGTTACTTACGCTAAGAAGAAAATGACACTTAGGATTTGACATCATCACACATGGTTTCTTACAAGGAAATCATATCTAGCGAGCAAGCATGAATCATACACTTGAGGATTAGCATCTTAGGGGCACCCTAGTCCTGTGAATGTTACAGGACAAACAAATGATGGGATACACTAGACCTAGGAATTCCCTAATCCAAGGGATTGATCAATTGTAAATTGGTTTACCACTTCAAATGTCCTTTGCAGCTTGGATTTGAGCTAGATATAAGTGGGAATTTCTACCCACTTGAGACCCTTAAGTATTTTCCAATGCTAAACCCCCTGAACTTGTATCTCCATTCATCTTCTTATGTCTAGACTGAGGATTGTAAACTAGTTTTATAGGGTACTTTGCATAGCTATTTTTAGAGGTGGGGAGGAATTATTCTAAAAATGGGGAAATATCTCTTGAAGAGGAGGGGTTCAATGTGAGAGTAGGATCAAACCAATGCTTTGGACTAGTCTTTGAACCTTTATTAATCCCTTTAGAAGGACCCATTTCTGAATAAGAATAAGGGAAACTAGAACCAAATAATTTTGCTTCATTAGAGAGCTAGGGATAATTGCCTTCAATCCCAACACAAGTCAAGGAGGGGAGAGATGAGAGGGAAGGAAACATTCCATTATTAAAAAAGAAATATCCTTTAGTGATGAGGCAGGGCACTTACTCATAAAACTTTCCTTTAGAGGATCAAAGTTGACAATTTGGATACTAGTGTCCTTCACTTGAGTGACATACACTTGCACTAGAGAATCCAATTGTATATGGGTTTCCTTATCCTTCGCTTGGAATGCTTCCTCCTTGCCAACTCAGATTTTTTGAACTTCCATAGTTTTTAATGAGAGAGAGACTAAGATGTCTACACTAAGCTTGAAGGTATCCTACCTCATGGTAATTGGAGCTCTAAATAGAACCCAAGAGGAACCCTTATAGACAAGATTAATCTTGTCCAATAAGCCATTTGTTAAGTCTACTTTTACTTGGATCCATAACCAACAGCAATCATGTTGAAGTGTTGTATTATTAACAAGTAATCTCATTTGATAGAAGATTCAATTGGTTCATTAATTGGTCGAGAGAGACAACTGGGTATGAAAATCAATAGGTCTATTCAAGGATAATAAACTAAGATAAAAACTTGATACGATTTTTGAATTCAAGTCGATGAGAATACAATTTGATGGTTGATTTGATAGGTTGATGGCCAAGTCAAAAGAAGTTACATCAATCAAAGTTGACAAGTAATCAAGTAATCGATGGAAACCAATAATTGACTAGAAAAATCAAAGAGATCACAGCTGGGTAAAGAAAAAATTATTATGGTTAAAACTAGTCAAAAAATGATTATGACTCTTGAGATTCACAAGATCCTAATCAATGATCTTCAACCTCTTGCACTGGTTCAAGAAGCTAGAAATTAGGGTGTTTCGTGCCTATAAATAGAGCATGATGTAGCGCTAAGAGAGGATGATAAATAATCAAGATTGCTAGATATTAGGTTACAAATTAGTGCACTAGTCTTAGTATCGACCCAGGTTGATGTTCATTGTAATATGAATTTGATATTCAATTGAGAATTTGTAATAAGAGCAATGAATCTCAAAGGTTGGGCTATTTTCTCGGTTAAGGATTTCTAGGGTAAAATATTTGTGTGTTGTGTGAATATTTATGGTGTGGCATTGTTTATTTTTTGTTTTTCCAATTCACTCATGTGCATTTAAAGGTTTGTGTTACTTGAGCTTATAGTCTAGCTTACATATCTAGTAGACTATGTATTTGGAGTTTGGTATCTAAAGTGAAAATCAAATGTTGTAAGCCCAACATCTGGTATCAAAGCTCATTGTTTATTGTAAAGGGACACCTCTATTATCAAAGGTTGTGAATCTTGAGCATGGGTCTATTCAAGAAATATGTTCTTGATTAAATCTAATATAACCTTAATCGAGTGAGAGTCTTAAGATAAAAATTGTTAAAGAAGGATGGCTAGTAGTACAATAATTGAGATTGAGAAGTTTAATGGCTAGAATTTTGAGCTTTTGAAGCTTAAAATGGACAGTCTCATCATAAACCAAGAACAAAGGATCATCATGCGTCTTGGAACTCCTCCCACTGGTATGTTGATGGAGGATTGGGAGGAACTTGAAAGGAAAGCAAGGAGTACAATTCGACTTTGTCTTATGGATTTGGTGTTGCTATATGTATCAAGGGAAGACACTGCTATGTAATTGTGGTATAAGTCATCTATTGAATGCGGATATCTCTAATAGAGAAGAGGAAATGTATCTTTTTTTGTGTTCATTTACAAATTCATGGGATAGTATATTCATGGTTGTTGGGATTAATAAAACCACACTAACACTTCTTTTTTTTTGCTTACAGAGGAATCGGAAACTAGAGCAGCCTCGCAACTCGCATTACACGGGGTCGATTCTGACCGCTACCTCTATAACCCCTGGGAACTATGCCCGCCCCTCTCCACAGCTTCGGGTTAGTCCGGGGGAATTGAACTCGTGACCTTCAGTATGGAGCCCGCCTTTCTAACGAACTTCACCGCATTGTGATTACCAACTCGCCTACCCCCGTGGGGCTAAAACCACACTAACTCTTTATGATGTGGTGGAATTTCTATTATTAGAGGAGATGAGTCAAAGAAACTTGGAAGGATCAACCAAAGATGCATTATTTGTAAGAGGCCAAATAGTTAACAAATATAAAGGTAAATTCTCCAAAGGGATATTTAGGTCAAAAGGAAGATCTAAGTCTCCTACAATTTGACAAGAAGATGTTGAAAATCTGGTAAATTAGGCCATTACAAAAGAGACTGTAAGTCAAAGATTGTTGAGCAAAGTAAGGGATCTTATGAGAAACAAACTAAAGGAAGGACTTCTTAGGATGAAGGAGGGGATGTGTATTTAGATTTGATAAGTATAGATTCATATCACAAGGCATGGTTAATTGACTCATGAACATCCTATCATATGACACCCCACATGGAGTGGTTCTACAAATGTGAAGAATGTGATGGAGGGGTTGTCTATCTGGGAGACGACTCAATAACTAGGATATTCAAACAAGGTCAATTTTGATGAGTATTAAAGGATGGTTAGAGTAGTACATTGCTAAGATACTACATATTATAGGTTTAGCAAGGAATTTAATATCTATCAGTCGAATAGGTGATAAATAGGTGTGCATACAATATTTAAGAAGGATTCGTGTAAGATGGTTTGTGATGCGATGGTGTTGATGAGAGGTGTTCAATTTGGGACATTGTATAATTTATTGGGGCACATTGACCTAATTTATTGCAATAGTTCAGTCTTTCTTGGAACCAACAACTCAGCTACTTATCTACTCAACAAGACCATGTCATGGCATAAGAGAATGGCACATGTTGGAGAGAAAGGACTATGAGCTATGCAAATCAAGGGTATGGTCGAAGTTTACCTATTAAATATTTGGAAGTCAAACTCTTAATATATATATATATATAGATAGATAGATAGATAGATAGAGATATGTATGTATGTATATAAGCATGATCATTTCAGATTCCCATCTAACACTACAAGAGAAAAAGGAATTATGGAACTAATCCAAAGTGATGTATTTGGGCCATCATCAATATATTCACTAGGTGAATCTATATATTAAGTTTCCTTCATTAATGATTTCTCTAATATGACATGGTTTTATTTCCCAACGAAGAAGTCTAAGGTTTTCAAGACATTTCAAAGGTTAGCTTATTTCAAATAAATCCAAGGGCTTCAGAAGTCCAGAAGGGAAAAGGAAGCCCTAGAAAAATAGCCCAAATCTAGGGAGTGGAAAATGGTTCTCTATAAGGATCAAAATGCACTTCCCATGTTTTTAAATAAAGGCCCGAGAGGCCCTAAATCCAACTGCACTTCAAGATAGAAGAAAAGTCCTCCTTGGACCTGAACTTCAAACAAATCCATTTGTGTACCAACATATGGAAGAGTGGGAAAAAACCAAACAATATAGCCCAATTTTGCATAATCCCTCCCCCAAGAGATTCTGGATGCAATGATTTTCTACAAAATCTCTCCATTACGATTGTGTTAGAGCCCATAAAACTAGACGCAACAAGAGGACAAAATGAGAAAATGAAGAGAAGAAGCCAAAGGGGTGCCAGGAGCAGGGAGCGATCTATAACCCTAAGGATCAATGGGAATACCCCTTCTCCTGGGGTCTAGGAATCACCACAAACAACTAAGCAGAAGCCTACTCACTTCTGCAAGATCTCTCTCTGGCTATGAATAGAAGCATTCAAGATCTCATTATCATTGGTGACTACCATTCTTTTGCACCACCTCATCAATGGATCTCTTCTGTTTAACATAAAACTCCAAGATTTGTAAAAAGGATCTATCATATACTAGGAAGTTGTCACTCCGAATCATTTATTCATGTTGTTACAATAACAAGAAGGCAGATCTCCTCACAAATGAGGGGGTCCATCTAGCAAAAGGAAACCTTAAAATGGATGGGGTTCTAAGCTCAACCCCAATTCCTTAAGCTACCTATAAACCATGTTTTGTAAATTTCGATCTATTTTTGGTCCTTTTTGGAGGATGTACAAGCTAACATTTTTAGAACACTCTAACGCCCCTATGCCTACTCTAGGGCATAGTTTTGGATCACAATTTAGAATTTTGTTTCTTACTACAATGTTGATTAGTCTGGACCAACAAGAAAGATTGTAAAGATTGTACAGTTATACCCCAACAAAGATTTTATGAAATATAAATAGATTTTCGGTTCTAGTAAACAAAAAAAGAGAAAAGAAGAAGCCAAAGAAAAATTTTGGTAGGCTTGTACAAAAAAAAGAGAGGAGGGAATTTGTTAAGGTGATAGAGCCTTCTAGTGGTATAAAAGATCAAAATAGTAAAATAAAGAAATAATTAAATACTATTTTAAAGTTATATAATATTAATATCAATTGTTGGTTTAAATATGATTTTAAATTATTATTCGATTTAGTATATTTTTTATTAATAAATTAAGTGAATTAATAAATACTTCATAAATAATAATACTTCATATATATTATATATATATATATATATAATATATATATAGATATATATAATTCCTCAAAACTATGGTTAAATTATTTTAAAAAATGAAATAAAAATAGTAATTTATAAAATATTAATAGATATATTTAAAAACAAATTATAAATTATAAATAGAGGAGGGATGCTTATATTTCAATTAATAAAAGTATGTAATAACTATTTGAATAAAATAAAATTTCATATACCCATAGGGTCTTGGATAGACGGTGATCGGGTGTGTTGTTAAGGCAGTCCTAAATGTTAATTCTCTGGTTCAATTCACCGCCCTATTCATGTATTATTCTTGGACATGACCATGATGTAGCCTCACCAACGCTAAAGTTATTTTCATAGATAACTTTTGTAATATTTCTCATTTATTTTCAGTTGATGACATCTCTATTTTTTCCCATGGCTCCAAAAGAGATTTGATAAGCTCAAAGAGTTCATGGGTCCTTTTTGTGAAGTCATTGGCATAAAGATCAATCTAATCAAGTTGATGATCTATTTTCAGGGTCTCTAGGAGGTAAAAAAATTATATATCTCTCAACTTTCTTCTTGTTTCTTGTCATGTAATCAACTTTGATGCTAGTTTCAAATACTTAGGCTTCCATTTAAAGGCTAATATCTATCTTAAAGGTGGCTGGAAATGGATAATTGCCAAGGTTGAAAAATGCCAATACTCATTGTAATAGATGACTCTCATGTGGTGGAAGAATAGTTCTAGTTAACTGAATCCTCAATGTTATCGCCTTCTACAAGATGTGCCTTGCCTAAATTCTAGAATGTGTCCTAAAGCCTACCAGATAGTTATGTTATTGTTTAATTTGGTTTGGGGAAAGAGAGAAGAAAGGAATGTCTCTAGTCCCTTAGAGGAAAATTGCAAATCCAAAACGTTAAGAAGATTGGGGATCTCAAGAATATCTTGATGTGGTCAAAGGAAATTATTGTAAAAAATGTTTGAAGGCTTCCAAAAGGTGTTGGACTATGGGTGTAGGTCATAAAGGACAAATACCTAGTGTCAAACACCATTGAGGACTGGGCGAGGACTCTCATTAACAAATAATTGAATGCCTTGATCATTTGGAAAGCAACTATTTCAGCATTCCCCTTGATCGGAAATTGGTTGGTATGGTATGTTGGAAAGGAATACAAATTTTAGGTAAGATTGGACCTATGCATTGTAAGCAAAGACTCCCACAAACTACTAGCTCCCCTCATACAATATCCTAGGTTCAAAGGCTACCACACTCTAAAGCATATAGCAAGGGGATCTTTTGCAACCAATCAACAATAGGAATGGCTCAATTGGACAGAAATGGGTCTTAGGATATAATATGCATATAGTTGGAGGGCCTATATTGATAGCCTTAGAAACCTCTCTATCAAACTAAATGAAGAGAAAGACAAGCATATTTGTTTCTCTTAACCATTATGGGGCTTACAAGCCCAAGGTTGTTTATAAATTTCTTACTCCAGAAGTCAATGGGAACCCATGTATTTAGTGGTGGAATCCAATTTGGAACTTCAAATGTCATACTTAATCTAAAATCCTTATGTGGGTACTTCTCACAATAGGGACTTGAATTGGGGCATTCTATATAAATGAAGCTTCAAAGGACCTAATAGATATTGTATCTATGAAGGTGATATAGAATCCAATTTTTGTCTCATCATTTCATATCCATACTTGAAACATAGTACTCAAATATTTATCCTAGAAAACCTCAACTGAGAAAATCAACTAAATGTTTAGAACCACGCCTCTAACTCTCATTGTATTAACTTTACCATTTACAATATAATATATAGGATCTCGTGGAATTGAATACTAATCCATTGACTCAAATTATATTACAACCTTAATTCCTTATTCAAAATTAGAAATTGTGAGTAAAAAACTGTGTGTCGAAAACCACCAAAAAGCAAACATAAAAAAACATCCCAGAAAAATATTTTTGAGGGTTTTGTCCCCCTTACAAACCCCAACATCGCACCTGGTGCAGATGTGTTATTTGTGGGGTTAACTGTGCAAACAATATAACACACCCAACACTCCCACAAGCTCAAATGATTTATAGTTGTATCAAGTTTCAAGTCTCTCAGTGTTGATATAGCTTCTTCATGTTGATAAAAAAATTCAAAGGCTATGGGAACTAGTTCACAGAGCCTTAATATGCCTAGCTCAATGAGGTTTTATGAGGGTGATGGGGGAAATTCTACATTTTTATTGGGAGTCTTATTTCAATGGATCTCACTCAAACAAAGACAAATATCTAAAGTGAGCGGCCTCCAATCAATTTTAATCTTTGTTAATAAGCATAGTCAAAATATATATCAACATTCCTATAATGTTCTTCCATGTACACTATTCCATAATATATTTATTCCCCAAATGGATATCAACATTGGAAAGGTGTACAAAACACATAGTATACTCTCAATTGGTTGCATGTTCTTTTAAGTGTACATATTTATGGCAATATAACCATACATAACACAACAAATGGGACAAATAATTGAAAAGAGTATGAAGTGAACTTAACATTATGAGCATGGGTGTCGAGCTCATTACAACCATCACCTTGCACTTGAAATATCATAAAAAAGGGCGGCTATTCTTATCTATATTATTGATTGTGTTGGTGATTTAGTTATCAGGGACCCATGTTTGTAGTTGGTTTCCAAATTTGGCAATTTCTATTTGCTAAATAATTTCTTAAACAAGTTGAAATAGAAACATAAAGAAAAATAAAATAAAGGCACCATATATTATGCTCCATTCAACTATCGTGATACATCAAATCTTATATGTTGGAATATGTAACTCCTCGATAGAATTGTTAGGTGTAAGATTGAGGCACAATGGTTCATTATAAAGGAAATGAACATAAATGTACATTGTAAGAACTAGCATGTGGTTTCTACTCTAAATTGGAGAAAGGCCAAGATGCTTTAACACAAAGTTGTGCATATAGGTATAATAATTGTGTTAAAAATATATAGGTATGGTAAGAGGTATCTACGTTTTTTATGACTTACAATATGGCATGACATTTGAATAAGAAAACAAACTTAAACCAAAAATCATTCCATATAAATTATTAAAATACGACACAAATGTTGCAAAAAGCATTCCGATAATTACATTAACCACAAACTTTTTGGAAGTGACAATATCCTGAAGATCAAGAGTAACATGAGCAAGATGCTTTGAATTCACAACTACTTTAGGAGGACATCTAAAAATTTTGCTATCTTTGAAACATAGGAACATTGTTATAACATGTACAATATCTAATGAAATGCACCATAATGAGAATACTATGCTCTACAATGTATATCCCTTGCAAGATGCCCCTTAAATAACACATTGGCAATTTGTTTCTCTCAAATCTATTTACTTGGTACGATGGGAATCATTTCAAGCTAAGAATATTTTTTAGTTGAATCTAGGAATATAAATACAATAAATACATAAAATCTCCTATATAATGATGGACTCTGAAAACTTCCACTTATTTCAATTGGCCATAAAATTTTCAAAAAGTAAAATAATAACCAATTTATATAATCTTAAAAAAATATGTAAACTTAGAATAAAAACAACACCACATTACGTTTATGCATATTTTTTTTTTTAATATATCTATATTCTGAGAATATATTTATACATATTATATCATAAAATAACCATCATAAATAACTAAATTCACCATTTCTCATGGATAAACGAATTTTAAAATAAAATAAAAATAAAAATCAACCTCCAGAGCATGTGAATAGCAACATCAAAGTTAAAATCAAAATAAAAATCCAGAGCCTCTTGATAGCAACATCAAAGTTATTAAACATCAAGGACGTCATTGCTTATCTCACTACAAAGGATTTTTGTTATAGAAAAAACAAATATATCTATGTGACAAGAAAAGATTGTTTCATCTACTTGATTTTAAAAGTTCATGGTTTAGCCAACTTTGCACTTATCTTTCAAAACCACTATACCCTTTATTGGATTCACTTATTAAATATAAAATATACACACCCACTCCTAAAAGCATCCAACAAACTTTTATTGTCATTTTATTGACTTTAACCATACCCATATATTATGAATGTGAGACAGAATTTAATAAGATATTGAGATGTGAAACAAATCAAATATTTTAATAGTATTAATGCCACTAAATTAAAATAATTTTTTTATAAAATTTTAAATATTAAAAAAATAATTTTTTATTCCCTTATATATTTATTAAATATTTATATGTTTTTTTTTTTTTTAATTCAATAATTGATTCAAACCTTAATGATGAAATCTTACTTTGGATTCATTAAATAAATAAGTGTTATTATAGTAGCAATGTATCTATCTCTATTGTAATTTGATATTTAAATTTATTTTAGTGATATATTTATTTGGAGAGATAGATATGGGAGGGGTTATTCTCAACCCTAGGGGATAATAGTTTATTTTTACAAATGGAGTTTACAAATAATGTCTAGCACTAGAATAGAAGCATCTGCACTTCTATAAAGATTGCATCAAGCTCTCAGTATATAGGTCAAGAAACTCATACTGCTCACAGATTCTAACCTTATTATATGGCATATGGTTTCAAAGACTTTCAAAAGACATAAATCTAACCTCCATTGTAAAAAGGTTTGACACTTATATGCTTAGTTGGAAGCTATGAAGTGGCACCACATACTTTACAAGCATAACTCTCTCGTAGATTCTAAGGCTAACAATGCAACCAAGAAAAATGGGTGTTCTTGATCCTAAATTATTTCAATATCATGACAGATCAATCCCATAATTGTCACTTCCAAGCACATTCATTCTAGTAGATGGAGCATCTAAAGACGTAGCATTTGCATGAAGTCAAGCCAAGGTTGATAAGACCTACACACACCGGTACCATGATAAACTCTCCTCCCACTCATTTTGTTGGATGCTCTAAATGGCTCCTGTGCTTCAAGGCATGATAATTTATTTTTAACATGAGAATTGCAAGTTCTCCTCCCTTTGGCTTCCTATTGGTGTTATGGGTCTTCATGCAGTCGAATTTTGGACACATGGCACCAATCCTCCTTCCTCTCCATGGATACTGGATGCCTCCCTCCTCTAGATTGGTGCAATTTCCTTTTTCAAGACTCCCATTTCTCTAGAATTTCCAAAATCTCAATTCCCCAAACTCTAGATTGATCCTTTAGATGAGATCCTCTTTGTTAATCAAATAATGTGGTCTCTTGAACAAAATTCATGGACTTTAGAGAGCTTTGTGAGACATGATACTCACTTCAACATCATAAGGGTATTATTTATGCACTTGAGAGTGCTCTCCAATCTCACTTGAATAACACAAATAGCATAAACCTTGTGGACAATTCAACACTGAGACAACTTCAAATGGACATGTTTGAAAACAACAATTTAGAATTTGATTATGACAAAAATAACATTTTTTAGATAAGTCAAAACCACCTCCAAATCTATCTAAAACAATACAACCACAACCCAATTTGCATTTTCCTCTCAAACTATGAGGTGAAGATCAACGATAGGTGAAGACCAACGATAGCCAAACCTATGATCCTCTAGTGTAGCAAGAAACATTCATGAGGCAAGAAGCATTCATGATATCCCCTTGTCTTCGAAAAACCAAAGCTGGTGGAAAAAGGTAATATATACGTTAGTGTTTCATAAAAAGGGAGATATTTATTAAAATAATAAAATAATATATTGTAGATGAGGATGTTACCTTCTTCCTCGTTGGATTCTTTAGGTGATATCCCTTGCCTAGGAATACAATGTCACTAAGTTTGCTCGTTTGCTCATCTATATATAATTGTGTAGTAAACTTTGTACGAGTCAATAATAATGGATAAATAGGTTTCTTTCTTGCCATGGCTTTATGAACACATAGGCTTATGATATTTGGATACATATGGACTAGTTTCTATGTATAATGAATTTAGATTATGTTAATTATGTTATGATATTTGGATAGATATGGACTAGTTTCTATGTATAATGAATTTAGATTATGTTAATTATGTTTGGCTGCGGAAAGTTTCTTAAAGGTAGTAGCTGAAAATTTGTTTTAAAATTTAGAAATTTTAGCAAATTTTAATAGTTTTTAATATGCAAATGTTTTTAGCTATATTTTTGTAAAAATATTCAAATTTCATATAATCTATATAAAATTTTGGCAATTTTTTTGGTAAAATGTTTTACACTATAAAATTGGGTGGATTACTTTTAGAAAAAAATGGAAATTCACAAATATTTTTTTTGAAAAAGTACAAAAAAATAGTGCACTTGTGATTATTAACCTCTCAAATTTTCCATATTCATTGATAAAGACATAATTATTTTTCAAATGTAAACTACCACATAAAGAGTACACATAAAGCTACCAAACAAATTTGTGATATGAAATTTATTCATATCTTTTCAATGCAATATTTAAAAATATAAAACTGTAATATTAATATTTTTAATGTTTTCATCATAGATTTGATTCGGTATTATTGATCCATATCCATGATGATAAAACTAAAGTTTTTGAGTGTTTTATACTATAATTACTAACATCAAAGAAATAAAAATGTTTTATGGGTTGCCTTTGGGAGTTGATTAAGTGTTCATATTTCCATTGTTTTTATGTTTTTTTTTTTTTTTAATGATGAATTTCAATCAATAAATTAGCAACTTGTTTTATATTAATTTATCAACCGAGCAAAAAAAAAAATCAATTTTATATTAATTAAATTAATTGACTTGTTCCCCGATGAGGGTGTCGATCTCCGAGACATGCTCGACGCGTGGGCAATGAAAGGTCGTATACGGCAGGCGGGGAGGAGGACATATCATTTGACCTCCCATTACGCAAGATGTAAGGTGAAAGGATATGCGCGGCGTGTGATACTTCATTCGTCTTCCACCAGAAGTCATGCTAGTAAGGTAAGGTGTTTAATGCCGCATGTTGGGGTTGGTGTAGATTATATTGGGCTTGTTGAGTGGAGTTTGTTCAATGTTGGTCAGAGTTTTTGTAGTTTGGTTGGGTTCTTCGACCCTCTGGTAGTCTTGGAGTGGTGGCGATTTTGACACAGTGGCTCCTCCATTATGGTCGGACATCAAAAGCCTCAAGTTTGTATGTCAGTGCCCATTTCGTCGTTCCCGTCAGAGCGTTGTGGGAAATTTGTAGGATAGCTTGGTTGGTCTTGGTGTCCTTTCTTGTGGTTCTAAGTAGATTGTTGTCTAAATGTTTTATGTGGTTTGGGGTGGTGCTTGGGCCCTTCGTTTATGTTGAGTCTTTGGGTCATACTCCTCTCACCAGTTTTAACCTGGCTTTCTACAACGCATGCTTGTTGGGGTGTCATCTATTGGGTCTCGAGGAGGAATTCTACTGGAAAAGGAGGTAGCGGGGTTTTGGCTTAGATTGTTTCAAGTGTGGACTGAATCTTAGCTAGAGGTTTACTCAATTAGGTTACTATCATTCAATCTTGGAGGTTGTCGCGGGGTTTGGTGGTGTTTTCTCTAGATTTAATTAGGTTCTAGTTAGGCTCTCAGGGTTCTGGGCACTCGGGTGTAGTCAGTTGGCCCACGACTCTGCTTCTTGGTGATTCCCCTATAAGTAGAGAGGAAGAGGTATTGGTCTGGATGGTATGGAATTTGTTTGTAGTCAAGGCTTCTCCTTCTTGGGTTATGTGGGGTGGTTGTCAGTTTCGTAAGGGTGGCTCCTGCTGGTTAATTCGAGGCTAACATTAGGCTTGCTCCAACTCACGGTTTTATCGAAAGGGTGTGAGGAGTGCAATAGGTCTCGTCTTGGGGGTGTCTTCTTGTGCATTCATCATGCATCTAGTTCTGCAGAGTTCTCGCTCCCAACCCATGAGGATGAGCGTCTCAACCAATCGGGTGGCTTGGGCAACACATTGGAGGTGCCGCGAGGGGATAGGACTGCTGCAAAATCCAATCGGGCATGGGAAGGGAAGGTGGCTCGTGGCTGTGGAATAGGCGTGCGAGGTCGAGCAACAGTTCGAGGCATGCGGGCCTTTCAAAGCGCTTAGTTGTTGGTCGACAAATTTGTCATGTCACCCTTCGCAACATGTTCCAATATGTTCTGGATCATCTGGAAGATTACGACGGGACCAGAAATGAAGAGCGTGAGGTTGTCATCGCCACACTTAATCAGATGTGTTACTTTCAATGCCATGTCAAAGAAAGGATTGTGGTGGTTTGGCGGGAGAAAAAATTGCTAGCATAGAAGGTCGAGAAGTTGGAATCATGGTTAGCTCACTTTGAGCAACATGTTAGCTATCCATATTGCCCTCCTCCCCTGTCGAGCACTGGGCTGGATAATCCACCGCCAATTACCTCTGATGATACCTTTGATGATTGACTATGGTTACAGGTTTCCTTCTGGTTTTGTTTGTCTTTTGGTGCTTTTGGCTTGTTGGACTTCTCATATGCTTTTGTTACTCTTTCTATGTAATATGGTGATAGCATTGGTCAACAAACTCGGTCGAGGTCAAACCACTTACATTTTGATATCTATATATTGTCATTTTGATTAATGAATAAAACTTTGACTTACAAAAACAAAACAAAACAAAAAACAACAACAACTTGTATTAAGTATTGGTATTTCTAATACTATTAAATTTT
>APFE031667924.1:36164-54793 GCA_000404065.3 Pinus taeda
TATTAATTTATAAAAATAATATATATATATATATAAGTAAGTTTGGTACGATTTTCTTATTTTCATGTTTATATGTTTATTATTCATCCCATTACGGGGAGGGTAGTATAAGATTTGAACTCAAGGCTTCCGGTTCGATGAGACTTTATTTCCATGGCCACGGCCATTGCCACTTGAGCTACCCCAAGTGGACGTATTATATGGATATATTTAACAACATAACATATTTCATAAAGTAAAATCCATGACTATAACATCCAAACAATATATTAATCATTGTGTTATAGCTCGACAAATATTTGTACTTGGCTACTAAGTTTTGACAAGAGTTAATTATTATAGACATGAGTCATCTCAGCAAACTACATGTGTTCTTAGTTGTTCAATAGGATTGACCTATATTCCTAAACCTTGAGCTATACTTGCATGGGGATTCACTATTGAATGACACTTCCATTTGTACCTTTAGGTCTCATTAGCGAATGACACATCTATATGTATCTCATGTTGTATGGAATGGTAGATTGCATGTTGCTTCCAAATTCACTAAGGCCGATCAAAGGGCCATGTGATAGATCATAATTAGTTGTGGTTCATTCAGATTGTTGATGTCACGATACACAAGGATGGCAAGAAGGTTAGTTGGGCATCAAATCATACCTAATAATTCTATGTATACAAGAATAAATCTGGAGTGATCTCTCAAGAGCTTCCATGATTCTTAGCAAGCACTAAACCTGTTAGATCGATATTATATACATATTCTAATGTTACTCTAATGCCATTGGATCTTGAACCTATTTCCATGCTTTTAGGGGATTTGTAAGTAATTGGTAACAACTAGAATTAAACCATTTTTTACATGTAGCAAACCCTTTCACCCATTTTGTCATCTAAGTAGGTTGTTCTATGAATAGAATAGGGGTGGGGATCAAATGGCGTAAGAATTGAATATCTACTGATTTTAATACATACCTCCTAAGATATATTTTCCAAATTTGATACCCCCTAGGAGTTATACATGTAGGTACAACATATTTTGTATGAGTTTAAATTCCTATTTGTTGATATTGATATTTAATAAATATGGAACAAAAATATTTTTTTTCTTCAAGAAATTTTGTGAGTTCAATTGAAATTAAGCAAAACACAACTTGAAGGTCATATTTCTATCACTAACCATTCTAAAAGCCCAAAGTGAGCAAAATAATTAGTAGATGTAGTGTAAAATGTAGCTTCTTCAATTCCATCTATTTTATATTCCATTAAAATAATTTTAATAATAGATATATAATGTGTTGATATTTGATTGCATATGAAACATGCACAACATATCAAAGTTAAAACTAGAGAATCATAAATTGGATTTATGTCTTTCACTTTTAATTAGCTTATTTTATGCACTAAGTTTCTAACTTTTTTAATAAAATTGGTTTTAAAGTGACAAAATCTTATTCCAAATTATGTTTTCCGTAAATAGATTTCATTTGTTCCGCTTTCAAGTTAGAAGAGAGAAAATCAATGAACATTTTAGATTTTTAAATGATTTAGTTCTTGGTTGCTTCAAGGTAGCACTACCTATTACTTAATTCTTATGCTTTTTCATTTTCTACTCTAAACCATTGACTTCTTATGCTTTATGTATTTTGGTTTGATTCCCTTTACTTAAGCTCTATTTTGGCATAAACACAAAGGAAGGCATGAAATTTGGCAGGCGCAAAAAATGGAACATGCTCAATATTAAGTTTTAGAATTCAAATGCATTAAATGAAACACATCTATGTTATGTACACTATTATTAAGGGTTCATGAATGGAAGGAGGGAGATACTACTACTATCAACTAATGAAGAATATACAAATGTTACATAACCACATTGTGGGGATGGATTCTTACAAAAGCAATATATTACACTAAAACAAAACAAAGAAATAACATGTCAATGTGCCCATTTTCTCACCACTGTCTCATCCAACATCTGTTCTAAATCAACTGTTATGGACTAAGAACAAGTAATAGGGCTAGTTAGCACATCACTTATTAAGACCCAATAAAATGGCCAATTAGGATTAGAATATGTTTGTCTAACAAGGGTAGAATTTATTCATCTAAATCCAAGTCCATATAGTGAACCGACATTGATGGAAGAAATATATAAGCTAGAGCATTGAAGCATATGTCCATATGGAAGAGCAAAAGATATAGATCTATGAGCAAAAAAAAATAATATTAAAACATTTCAATAGGAATTGAGATGTAAATGACTTCATTGTATAATGTAATGCTACATACACTACAAAGATATCTAATAAAAATTGTCCATAAATTATTGCTAAATATTTTATAAACTTTATTTTATTTAGTGAACGATATTTTTTTCCAGAATTTCATTATTAATTTTTTAATCATATATGTGATTTAATCAAGAATATTATAAGAATAAAAGTTTTATGAAAATACTTAATATATGTTAAAAACTTTAGAATAAGTAAAAAATTGTTTAAAATGTTAGATAAAAAACTAATGCAAAAATTATTATAATGAAATTATTTTATAAATATTTTCTTTTATGAAAAAGAAAACCCAAATAATAAGTTTCAAATTTTAAAATATATGTATCTCAAAAAAAATTATAATTTTTTAAATTTGTATAAAAAAATGGACTTTTTTTCGTTGTAAAGATTTAATAATAATAAATTTAATGAAATTCATTTTTATAATACTTTTTTATTAAAAAAACAAATAATAAATTCTAAATTTAAAACATATTATTCTCATTAAAGTAGTGCAGAATCATTTTCAAAAGTTTACGTATCAAAAATAAACCTTTTATATGTTGTAAAGGTTTTTATCGTTTTACAAAATAATAAATAAAATAAAATAAAATTAATAATATTAATTATATAATATATATATATATATATATAAATATATATACTATATATATATATATATATATAATTGTAAAAGTTTTTATTGTTTTACAAAATATTAAAGATTAATAATATCGTATATTATTAATTATGCGAGTTCATGTTTATGAAGAAGTATGAGCATTGCAACAAAAATTGTGTTTATGGAGTAGCATGACCACTGCAATATAATCTCGTGTAAAGTATGATTCGTCAACATATAAATATAATCTCGTAGATGTTTGAATTAATGTTGTCTAGAGTTGCCTGTGAAGTTAAGCTGGCCATTGTGTCCTTATGACAAGAGATGTACAGAACATCTACATTTGAGAGTTGAGCTTGTGCAGGTAGCTGGGCTAATAAATATGACTATTCCCATGGACAAAACCTACCTGAGATTCAAGGAGAGAAGCATAATACAGGTTCCATTCTCTCCTTGGCTCACAATGTGGAGTCATGAGATCTACCATTGTTTTATTAGTTGTTTGAATCCCACCAATGATAAAGACTAGGGTAATGTAGATTGTAGTTGTTGCAATGCTTGTGCTTCAAACGTCTATAGTGTAACAACCTTGAAATGGGTTGTTGTTGTGGTTGCCAGTGTGAATCTAGGGTAATGTAGATTTTAGTTGTTGCAGTGCTTGTGATTCAAACATCTATAGTGTAACAACCTTGAAATGGGTTGCTTGTGATTCAAACGGCTATAGTGTAACAACCTTGAAATGGGTTATTATTGTGGCTGCCAGTGTGAACCTAGGGTAATGTAGATTGTAGTTGTTGTTGTGCTTGTGATTCAAACGTCTATAGTGTAACAACCTTGAAATGGGTTGTTGTTGTGGCTGCCAGTGTGAACCTGTTAGTTTTTATGTTGTTGCCCTTCTCATTTTCGGCAAAAGCAATGTAAGGCTTGCATCATGAAAACAACCACAAGATAAGCTTCACATAATTTTATTCCTTTGGGAATTATTTCTCAAAGTAAATAGGCCATGGGGCAATGGATTTCTTGTCTCTTTAAGTTCAAATCAATGGACTAATTGTTTTTCTCTGATAATAGTACCTACGTACAATATTCTGAATGCAAATGGAGATATGGTATCAAATCTCTTCGAAGAGTAAATTTTTTTAATAGGTGTAACCTAGCAACTTTATCTGCCAATGCAACAACAATATATTGAACTGTTGTTGTAATTTACAACTAAATTTTATGTTCCTCTTCTCTATCATTACAATGCATTGTGTGCACAAATTTATTGTGTTATTCGCAAGAATCTACTATTTATCATTTGCAAGAATAAGATCTTTTGTTTTCTTTGCATTTTTAGCTTGCTTAACACTTGATATTTGCATGAGCTATATTAGTTGCTCAATTTTTAGTTTACAATTACAGGTTCCAAGTATTTTTGTAATCTCCTTTGTCTTGTATATTGTTTCAAGGATGTTATGTCTGCATTCTAACATGATATCGTGAAGGTGGAGACATGTAAGCAATCTTATTATTTTGATTTTAATGAAGTTTGTTCTTATGATTTTTTAGGAAATTTGGACGTAGTTTACTCTTCAATTCCCTAACATGCCTTGTAACAAACTTTTACCACTATGCTTGCAAGTATAGGTCTGAGTTGATTAAGAAATCAAATGGGAAATTATTTCCTCGGGAGATTGGTTTTCTCCCAATTAAATTACTTAGGTGTGTTTGTACTTTCCCAATGTGATGTTGATTTTTATTCTTTGTTGACTTGTCAGAAACTGTTGAAATGGTTTACACAAATGTTATTGGTAATCGAATATTTGAGCTCAAATTATGTCCTTCAAAGAGATGTGAAGGTGAGTGAAGTGTGCTTTTAACATCCCTGATATTTTATTCACTAAATGTTGTTTTCATTTATGGTTATGCTCTTCTAGCCATCTTAAGTCTTCAAAATTTATAACATGTACCATCTTACACTATTTTTTGTAAATGTTTTTTCATTTATGACTAGTTATGGAGGGTTTGCCTGATATAAATACATTGTGTTTGGTCTAGTGTTCTAACATATTTTTAACTAAGCATGATGTTCAACATGGTAAGTTTCCTATACAAAGATTGCTAGTTTTCTACAACAAAAATCACTCTACGCTATCGTGAAGCAACATATACAATCTGCAGTTCAACTATTTTTTATTTTTTGGATTTCCCTAAATCTTTTTGTAAAAGCATGCAGTTTTCAGTTTCCCTTTTACAATTGAAAATGAAAGGGTATAGTGAACAATGCTTGTGCTCCCATTATTGTTTAAAGTGAGATGCATCTATGTTGATCTCGCTTTTGAAAGGACAACTTTCTTATTACTCAAAAAAACATATGCCGGTGATTTTGGACTGGCAAAAACAATCAAGGAAGATGATCTAGATTCTTATGTAAGTGATGCTTTCCAAAGTTCTTGACTTAGATATTATACACACCCATTTTAGTTCTTTTGTAGAGAAAATGAAATCTACATGCAAAATATTGCTTTATGTCTCTCTCGATTTATTAGATTTCTTGTTATTTGTTCTACCTTAGATGGAACAATTGTAGACAAAGCAGTGCAAGCATAAAATCATTAAAATCAAAAGTGATGCCAATTTGATTTATGTTTTAAGTCCATTCCTGTATCATTTTTTCTATCTTTGCCATTATCTTTTGAGATGTAGAAAAATAAACAATAATAAACAAGACAGTAATGTTGATCTAACTCGTGTTCTAAAATCAAAGTGCATAAATTGTTGCAGCCTCTTTTAATACAATCTCTAACCATTTCAATTTCAAAAAAAAAAGTGCATAAAACCCACTATTCTCAGGAACATATTCTAATGTAGAAGACAAACATAAGCATGTAAATCAAATATTGGGAGTCCAACAATAGATTTTAAAAGGTCGTTGTTTGGTTGCAATTTGTTGAGGGCGTCTTTTATGACAGTTGAAGGCTAGTTGAGGATGGCAAGTGTTTATGTCGTAGATAACAGTTTATTGCTACAAAAGTAATGTGAACGAATTAGAAAATCACAAATTGCTTCCATCCTTTGGCCATACAGATGTTCAAGGGCTCTCCTATGAAAGGATTATTTGAATCCCTGTACAATTTTAGTTTGGAGATTTGTTGTTCTAGATTTATGAAGGAACAAAACGAAATACAAATATAAAGATAAACATAGAGATGCAGCAAAAACAAATCTTCATTTTATTAATATCAAAGAACTAAAAGATGCTTACATACAGAATGGAAATAAACGAGCTCGGGTAATGGTAGCTTATCTATGAGAAGAGATGTGGCAGTTACATGCCTCTGAACTATGTTACAATGAGGCTCAAGGGCCTTTTTATTATTGAACAACAAAGGGAAAACCTAAACAACCAAAACCCTAACCTTAGGAGATGGAACACCAAGAATTTGTGGGCCCCGTTGGGGTTAGTTGGACAACCAACTTCTTGGGGCCATAACTTGGTCATATGATCTATGTTTGGCGCGTACGATACCTTGTTAGAAAGCTCTTTCTGAGTACTCAAATATTTGTGGCGTGCTCTTGCTTATGTTTATGGGCCTACTGCGGACCTCAAAAAAATGTCGTTTAGGGGGTCAAAATAGCTCTGGAAGTTCAAGACCCGAAAAATTGTTAAAAATAGTAAAATGTGCTCATATCAAGGAAACTTATGAAACCAGCGGGAGGTCCAAGTGGAATAGGCCAGTGGCCACCAATATCCACATGGATCATTCCTACCCCCTTAGGAAGTAATGGTCCCCATTGCGTGCAGAGCCTCCATGAGGTGAGCAATTTTTTGTCGAACCTGGTCCCTAGTGAAGGAGTTGGCCTACTTTGACAACTCAGTATAGTTGGATCCTCTGTCAATGAGTGTTCTTGATTTGTGTGTCCATGATACTATCAGCCGTGTCCTATTCGATATAGCTTGGGTTGAGCTCTATTGGTGTCAACTGCTCAGCAATGTCTGATGTGTCCAACAATGGGGGAAAGTATGGTCACAGTCGGTCCACATTGAATATTGGGTGCACGCCAAGGAACAGTGGAATGCTAATCTTGAAAGAATTGTCTCCTACATCCTTATTGATGGTGTAAGGCCCATATCAGATAAAGAAAAGCTTGCGATGGGCCCCAACGAGGTACTCCTTCTGCAAATGTAACCAAACTTTTTGACCCACCTAGAACTTGCGTGGCACTCGATGTTGATCATGACATTGTCTGTACTTAGAATTTGGTTTGTCCAATATGTCATGGACCTACTGGTGGATGTGTTGAATGCATTCAATGAAGTTGGTAGCTTTGTCAACTTCAAACTGGGAGTGAGCTAAATTTTCCTGAGTAGATGCAAGAGGTATGGAAACATCAATGGGACATAATGGTTGGAATCCCAACCCCACCTAAAAGGGTTTGTGGCTAGTTGAGTTGTGGAGAGCTCTGTTGTAGTTGTGCTCGACATAGGGAAGGCTTTCATCCCATTTGTGTGGATGCTTCGAGTTATACATGCCCGGGATGTGCATGATCATCCAGTTAACGACCTATGTTTGGCCATTAGTTTGGAGGTGCAAGGTCATGGACTCAGTAAACTTGGTATCCAACAATGGCCAGAGGCTTGACTAGAATGTACTTAAGAACTTCTTGTCCCAATTTGAGATAATGGACTGTGGGATCCCAAAGTGTAACCATAGTTGTTTAAAGAAGACTTTAGCAGTGGCTTTTGTTGTGATACTCTTCTTGCAGGCCTCCAGAATGGCCATCTTAGAGAATCTGTCGACAACCACAAAAACACAGTCATTGCCGCGCTTGGTAGAAGGAAGACCCGACATGTAATCCATGGAGATGGATTCCTAGGCCTGGCTAGGATTAGGCAGAGGAGTATACAAGCATTGCTTCGTGATTGTAGGTTTGGCAATGGCGTAATCAGTGCAGGATCTGATGTACTTTCTAACATCTTGATGAAGGTTCAGCCGATAAAAATACTTCTATAGCATTGCCACTGTTTTTTCTACCCCAAAATGTCCATCGACGTGACTATAGTGTGCCTCCCAAATCATATTGGCACACTTACTTGAAGGAACACAGAGGTGCCCTAAATGGCATTACAGTGCACCCTAGAGGTGAAAGTATAGAACTTTCTTGCCTGCCAGGATCATATGGTATGAGGTGTCAAATTCTGGATCACTCTTGTAAATATGTGGCCATCCTGAAGTCTCGTGTCCACAAGAGTCAAGCACAGTGGTTAGGGCCATAATCGACAGTCATTTGAGGCATTCTACAAGATTATTGGTGTTTCCCTTCTTGTACTTAATATTCAAATGGAACTTTTGTAGATATGTGGACTATTTATGATGGCAATCATTCTACAACTTTCTTTTTGTTTGTGTGAACTACAGAGGTCGGTGGTTTGTGTGGATGATTGCTTCCTTACCCATAATGTAATACCTCCATTGTCGTTATGCCTACACAATGGAATACATCTCTTTGTCATAGGTGGGATACTTTGCACTGTATCTAAAAGTGTCTCACTGTGACATGCCACTTGATGTCGACGTTGGGTAAGAAATGCACCAACAGAATAGTCAAAGACATATGTCTCAATTTCAAATGGTAGTTACAGGTCTAGTAATGTGAGCACCAGTGCAGAGAAGAGGTGATGCTTCAACTCAACAAACGCCTTATGTTGGGATTCAAACCAAAATAACTTTTCTTTTGCTTTGCCCTTGGTGACTTGACTTAAAGGCCAAGTGATATGAGAGAATCTCGACACGAACCTACAATAGAAATTGGCAAGACCCAAAAATCTACAGAGCTCTGTTAGAGTGGTTGGGGTTGGCCATGTAACAGCCCTGGTGAAAATTCAATGTAATAAAAGCTATAAATAGTAACCACGGTTGATGGGACACTTATTCCAAGCTGAATGTTGGCCAATACATCCTAGGGGGTGTTTATTTGGTTGTTTATGGCTAAGGAAATTGGCAAAGGCAATGGATAAGGCTTTGGAAAGGCAAAATGGCGTTTTTGGCACATTTATTTATGAAAATAATGGAAATTAGGAGAAAAGAGAGGTGAAAGGTCATAGGTTTCATGTGAGGAGGAAAATGAAGAAAAATGATAGAACATTGAAAATAATAGAGGCCTCATTGATAAAAAGGCTTCTAAGGATCAGTTGGTAACCTTTTGTCAGTTGTGTTTTGGAGCTCTCTCATTATTCTCTGTCTCTCTCACTCTTGGACACTTAAAGTTTTCTTGGAGCACTTTGGCATTGGAACAAGAAATGAAAATAAGGTAAGAAGAAAAGATCAACCCATGAAAGGAAAGATTAGGCAGTTACAACAAGGCTTCATTGCAGGTATCAACTTGCATGTGTATTTTCCTTGATAGATTTTGCATGCATGGGATTGCATGTGGTCTTTTTTTATCATGGCATGAGTTTTTCCAAGTGTGACAGTGTTCTTTAGCCTAGCCTTGCCATTTCCTGATAGTGTTGATGAAATGAGTTCTGAAATTAAGTTAATGGGGGATGGTTGGATGGATTTGAAGCTAAGTGGGGTGGATCTCCGAAATGACAAACACATGGCCTAATGGTCCCTAAATCGGACTGTGGATCATGGTAAATCCACTGGCCCAGTAACCCCTGAACCAGACTGTGGGTTGTGGTAAATCCAAAATTGTGTGCCTTAGTGGGCCTAGGAATCCTTGCCAGTGAATGGCAGGATATACAGTAAATCCAAGAGGTGGATCTCTCTCCATTGGGCCTAGTAGTCCCGAGATGGGATGTACAGTAAAGCCTGAAGAGTGTGACTTGGTGTAGGGCCAAGTGATCCCTGGATCAGACTGTGGATTATGGTAAAGCCTAAGAGACTATGAGGCACTCAAATTCCTCACGGTGTAGGTGGAGAACTCTGGTGGCATCCATGTTTATTTGGTGTTTTTGGTGTGTTCTATGAGTCCCACATTCATGCTTGGAATATGGCACGGGGGTGAATGGCTAAAGAGAGATTTGGCTCAGCCATTCTATGGTTAGGTGGAACATGTTAGTCCTATCTTCGGTTGATTTATTGCATTCATTAATGAGAAATTTATTCCCTTGATTTTCATGTGTAAATGTACTGATATATAGTTGGATTTTATGACCAATATGCTTATGATATTTTTGTCCTATCATTTTGGTTATATGTATGGTTTCTGACAACAGTGATGTATGGCTCTCAACATGTTTTTACTTTTAAATGAATGGATAATGTATCTATGTCCTAATAGATGATAATGCAACAAATGACATGAGGGAACAATGGTTCATAGTGATTCTCAGATAAGTCTGAGATCCATATACTTAATTATGTTGTTTACACCTATAGGTTAAATGTTGATGATATGTTTGACAAAATGCCTGGCATGGCTAGTAAAGGTCTGATTAAGGTCTTGTTCAACTTATTGCTTTTACATCATTGTCTCCATGTTCTTTTACTGTTTTTGAGTTATCATTCCATTCTGCGCAGTGACCTAGGCTTTGGGCCTAAAAAAGTGGCTCAAATCCTGGGTTCATTGGCATAACATTGACAAATTTAGCCTCTAGTCACTGGCAGGGAAGCCTGTGAGAGCGACTTTTGGTTTTTGGATGCTCTCTTGCCTATAGTATGGGAGCGGCTAAGGCCTAATATGTCCAGAACATCAATGGGACCCAAGGACAAGATGTTTGAGTGGTTGACATGTCCCCTGAGGGTTCTATTGTTGATGTGGATAGGTTGGTTGATGTGTTTCGTCGATTCCAATTCCTTAAGGTCACGTAGGAGGTCAAATCCAACCACAATAGCCTCTCGTAGCATGTTTGCCCCTGTTGGATGGTTTCTTAGGTAGATGTGTGAGGATGGTGTTACAGGCCAATCCTGAATAACCTGTATCTTGGTTGGGTCCACATGCACGCCCTTCTCATCAATGATGTACCCCGGATATTGAACCTAGGTCATACCAAAAGTGCATTTCTCCAAATTGACACATAATTTGTGTCATCGCAGGGTTTGGAGGACCTGTCGAATATGGTGTAGGTGCTCTTCCCAACTTTGGCTGAAGATCTAGATGTCGTCCAAATACACTACCACAAACGAGTTAGTGAAGCGCCACAAGATGTCATCCATGAGCCTCATGAAGGTTGTGGGGGCATTCATCAACCTGAAAGGCATGAACAACCATTCGAAAAGGCCCTCCTTGCATTTGAAGGAAACCTTCCACACATCGGAGGGTTCGATTGATACCTGGTGATAATCGAACTTCAAGTCAATTTTGCTGAAATATTTTTCCCCCTTGAGCTAGTGTAGAAGGTCATCAATTCATGGGATTTGATACCTTTTCTGGATAGTGATCTTATTCAAGACCCGATAATTAATACAGAGCCTCCAGATTCCATCCTTCTTCTGTACCAACATGATCGGGCTCCCACAGGGTGACGAACTTGGCCTGATGTGCCATTTTGCAACAACTCTTGAATTTTCCTCACTATTTCATCATTATCTAGAAGAGAGAATCGATAAATCAATCCATTAGGTAGTGGCATGCCAAGGGTCAAATCGATGGAATGCTTGGCCTTACAGTGTAGGGATACCTCTGTGGGTGAGGTGAAGATGTCCCTGTACTCATTCATGATTGTTAGGTCCCTATACTACTAGTGTAACCCCATATTGTTATTAGTACAACCCCCTTATTATATTGTTGTGCCCATGTAGTCCCCATATTGTTATTATTGTGCCCCATAGAAGCTCACTATTTTTATTATTATGCCCTTACATTATTATTGTTATGTCGGCTATGATTATATTATGACCCCTTAGACTCCTATATATATAAAGGAGGTCTTGTCATTTGTATCATCCAAGAAATGTTCATTTGTGTAATGTCAAGGAGGTTTCCCCCTCGAAGAGGCTGAATTCTAAGGCACTGATCTATCTTTTCTATCTTTGTGTGAGCTAGTTTCATAACATGTGGTATCAGAGCTTTGGATTCTAGGGTTCCGCTGCTCCAAACAGGTCATCGTGGAATTTTCACTATAACTTTTTTTTATGCCACGTTTCAGACACTAAAAAAAAAACCCATCTGAGACGAAATCACGCTTAACATCAAGTCCGAATTTCAGATCTTCTCTCACTATATTTTCAGAGATATGATCTGAGGAAGTTAGGGTTTTTGAAAACTATAGAATTCCATCTCAAATAGTTCATCATGGGATTCTCGCTATACTTGCTTTTCTGGTAAGTTTCAGACTCTGAAATTAAAACCCATTTGATCCGTGATTTTGGTGAAGCATGGGACTGAATTTCAGATCTTGGTTTGCTATATTTTCAGAGATACAGTCCAAGACATTTAGGGTTTCTGCAAGCTCCTGAATTACATCCTAAACAGGTGACCTTGGGAAAATCGTCATAACTTGCTCGCTGAGCATCGAATTGAAATTTCGTAAGAAGTTGAGGAAAGAAGATGGACTATAGTTTTCTATGTATCGGTTTTAGTTCCTAAGGTTGAAACATCGACACGTAGCAATTCGTACAAGTTCGCTCTACTGAACTAGTCTATAATTAGGCCATCATGAGAGATTAGGAATAAATATTTCTTTGGGAATCCAATTGCGATCAGACTTGTAGAATTAGAAAGAGGACTCAGACGGCTATTATAAGCCTAAATTTTAGAACTTAAAGATCCGAAATTACAAAGTTGCAATCATTTCAAGATCGAGCTCCTAAAATCAAGAAAAAGAGAGATGAGGAAGTTTGATGGCAAGGATCCAGCAAATTGGATACTACAAATGGAGAAATATTTTGATCTACATGGTGTACCACTGTTGCAAAAGGTACGTATTGCATATAATTATTTAGAACCGAAACAATTTTTATGGTATAAAGGGCTTTGTTCTCGTAAACTACTTGTCATGTGGTAATTTTCACGGAGAAAATGATAGCACATTATGAGGATACAAAGAGCAACACCTTCTTTAGCCAATTGATAAATCTCAAGCAAAAGGGTTCAATGGTAGAGCACATTGAGGACTTTCAAAAATTGAATATAAGGGTAAATGATATTCTAGAGAAGCAAAAGATAAATAGTTTTATCTATGCCATGGAAACTGATATTGATGGTATGAAAACATATTGGAAGAAAGGCATGGAAGATTTGAAGAAAGACATGGAAGGTTTGAAGGAAGGTGGGACAAAGCTGCTACAAGAAAGGCCTCCTAATGACGAAAAGCATCAAGAAACATCAAAAGAAGAGGATATACACAGGGAACCAACCCTAGAGAAAGAACAAATGTATCCGACCATATCTTGTATTGCAATCGCAGGAATTACCACTCCTCAAACTCTCAAGATAGAAGGACATATAAAGAAGAATAAGGTTCAAGCCGTGAAATATTAGGAAGAAAAGTATCAAGAAACATCAAAAGAAAAGGATACTCACCAGGAACCAACCCCAGAGAAAGAAGAAATGAATCCGACCATATCTTGTAATGCATTGGTCGAAATTACCACTCCTCAAACTATAACGATAGAAGGACATATCAAGAAGAAAAAGGTAATAGTGTTGATTGATTCAGGTATTACCCATAATTTTATTCATTGTAAGATAGCCAAGGAATTGAATTACTTCCTATATCCAGCACGAGAGTGTCAAGTGACGGTTGTAAGTGGAGGAACCATAAATTTCTCTAGAAAGGGCCATAATATCAAGCTATCCATGGGATAATATGTATTGAATAGCCCAATGCTTTCCATTCCAATGGTTGATGTTGATGTTGTACTAGGAGTCCAATGGCTACAATCCTTCGGTACAATAGCTTTTAATTTTCAAGAACTTTTCCTGAAATTTTCTTTGGAAGGAAAGGAAGTTGAATTAAGGGGTATCACAGGGAAACCAGGAAAGATAATTAGCTCTAACAGAATGACAAAGCTTCTAAGAAAGAACAACAAGGCGTAATTGCACAATTGTGTTTGCCAATGGTTTCCACATCGAAGTCATATATTTCTACATATCTCAAAAAAGTCTTGGACAATCATTCCAAGGTATTAGAGACTCCCAATGGTCACCCACGTATTCGTGATCATGATCATGCTATTCATTTGATTCCAGGAAGTGTTCCTCCAAACATCAGGCCTTATAGATATCCATATGCCCAAAAGAGTGAAATTAAACATATGGTTGCAAAAATGGTAGAGGTTCATATAATTATCCAACCAAATTTGATAAACAAAGAAAGGGATGAATGGAAGAATGGTGAAGCAAGGTGGGAAGTCATTCAAAAGTTGTTGAAGATCCCAGTTCCAACAATATTACCAAAACTTAACAAGGAAGGAAAAATCATATTGGAACCTGAAGCATTCACAGAACCGAAAATTCAACAACTACGAAATCAATCAATTTCAGAGTGTCTCATCAAGTGGAAGAACTTACCCGCTAAAAATTCCACATGGAAGGATGAAAATTTTATACAGGAGCATCAAGAACTACATAAGTGTTGAGGACAACACTTTTTGAAGGAGAGGGGCATGTTAGGTCCCTATACTACTAGTGTAACCCCTTATTGTTATTAATACAACCCCCTTATTATATTGTTGTGCCCATGTAGTCCCCATATTGTTATTATTGTGCCCCATAGAAGCCCACTATTGTTATTATTGTGCCCTTACTTATTATATTGTTATGTCAGCTCTGATTATATTATGACCCCTTAGACTCCTATATGATATAAAGGAGGTCTTGTCATTTGTATCATCCAAGAATTGTTCATTTGTGTAATGTAAAGGAGGTTTCCCCCTCGAAGAGGCTGAATTCTAAGGCATTGATCTATCTTTTTTATCTTTTTGTGAGTTCGTTTCATAACAATGATGTTTTCCATCTATTGCTACCGCACAAAGGAGCCCTTTCTGGAGGCTATGGATGTGGCCACAATATTCCTCTTGCGGCAAGTGGTGCTACCTCTGGTATCCTATATAATTTCTGACCCAAAATAATAATAACAGAATGGGGTATGGATTCATATAGAACATGATGCTTCCATAGATATGGTTGACCTAATAAAAGATCACAGACTTCCAAAGGGGAAACATCACACAATACCTCATTTGCAAAGGGCTTGATGCTATAAGGCAGGTGGCATTGCTGACTAACACAGAGATCTTGCCCATAGTGGAGCCAACTAATGGTGTACGACTATGGGTGCGATGTTGTTGGCAGCTTCAATATCTTAACAACTTCATTTTAGATCAGGTTATTCTGGCTCCCACTATCAATGATGAACTACACCAGCAAACCCTTTATCCACATTTTTGAGTGGAAGAGGAGCTCCCCCTCCTCTGTATCCTCAGGTTTCACCTTTTGGAGCTTGGTGGTGGCTACCATCACAAGAGGTATAACGTCAATGATATGCTTTCCCTTGTTAGGTTCTAGCTCAGAATCAGAGCATGCATCAATCTCTGAGTGTTTTAGCTCGGCCATCAACTCTTGCTTTGTACGACATTTGTTCGTGCTGTGAGTGGGAGTTTTATGGATCTCACACCACTTGTTGGTGTCCTTCTTCACCTTCCCATTATTCTTGGATTGCGGCTTCAAGGAATTTTCTTAGGGGGTCACGGCCAAGATCTTCCCTTTGTTCTGTGGCTTGGAGATGCCTTTGCTTTGCTTTGGGTTCGGAAATCCTAAGTCTCGCTTCTTCTACTTGAAAATCTGCTCAATATTGGTAGCATATCAGTATGTTTCACCAAGTGAGGAGATGTCCAAGAGCTTTATCTCCTCCTAAATGTATTTGTGCAAGCAATCACGGTACTTAAGCACCATATGTTTCTCGAAATCTTTGATACCCAATTTTTTAGCAAGGTATGGAAAAGATTCGTTAGCTCATGCACATCTTGATCCCTTTTTTGCCCCAATGTAGTCATTGTATGTACTTTTCATCATAGCTCCCAGCGAGGTAATATTGTTCCTTGATGGCGTCCCGAAAACAATGGGGGCTCCCTCTCGTACCTTTGCTCACAATAGTTTTCCCACTAGTCCTTGATGTGGGGGGTGCCATTGAGGAATGCAAAAGTAATCTTATCCCTATTGGAAAAATCATGAACCAAAAAATATCCTTCCAACATATTTAACCACTTATCTACAGCATCTGTATCTATTTGGCCTTCAAATATTAAAATTTCAAATTTGATTTATACCTTAAAGGGAGTGGTGCCTCTAGGGTGGATGTTGGATGAAGATGCATCTCATATGGGTATCTCTCGAAGAATCTGGGAAAATTTGTCCATCATTGCATTCCCTTATCGCTCGAGGGCTTCCCCAAGCAATATTTTGAAAGGATCTCCTACTCCCTCTTCTTTCTTTTCTTCCACCATGGGAGGTCATTGGGGTCGGTGAGGTCGATCTTTCAAAGGTTTAACAAGTTCAAGCCCTAACTTATTGTACCTCGACCTCATTAGGGACATGCATAGAAAAACAGAGAAAGAGCAGACTGCTCTGATGCCACTGATCTAGATTTATCAAGGAAAAAAATGAAATATAGATATAAACATAAACACAGAGATGCAACAAAAATAAATATTCATTTCATTAATATCAAAGAACTGAAAGATGCTTACATACATAATGGAAATAAACTAGCTTGGGTGATGGTAGATTATTTATGAGAACATATGTGGCAGTTACATGCCTCTTAACTGTGTTACAATGACGCTCAATGGCCTTTTTATTATTGAATAATAGGGGGAAACCCTAAACAACTAAAACCTTAACCCTAGGAGATGAACGCTAAGAATTTGTGGGCCCCATTGGGGTTAGTTGAAAAATCAACTTCCTGGGTTCGTAAGTTGGTCATTTGATCTTTGTTTGGTGCATATGATACCTATTTAGAAAAGTCTCTTAGAGTACTTCAATATTTGCAACAGGCAATCTAAGGGGTCAAAACAACTCTAGAAGTCTGAGACCCAAAAAATTGCTAAAATTAGTAAATTGTACTATAATCAAGGAAACTGATGAAACCAATTGAAGTTCCATGTGAAATAGGTGGGTGGCCACCAATATCCACCTCGTGGCCTCCCAATTGGAAAGGCACTTAGTAACATGAACTCAACCAACTTAGTTATCCCTTGGGGTTATATATATATATAATGTTCACTGCTATGATATATATCAATGGGAACATTTTCAAACTATTTTGCAATTTTCTAAGCTTAATATGTGGAGCATGTATAGTTGCATCCATCAATTTTTGAACACGTTAGAAGGATCTAGTTGTTATGATCGATGGGTTCGTTTCATAATTATATTAGGTTATCTTTAAGTAATCTAAGTTTGTACATATTTCAAAGTATTTAAAATTGTAATGTAAGATGATGTGGGATAGGAACATTCGTGAAAGGGTTTGGATGATAAAAATGTATCACTAGTTTTAAAATTTTGATGGTAAACTTGTATCAGTAGCTTTATAAGCTTGGTAGATTTCTAGATATTTTTAGTGTTTTGTACTTGTTAGGATCAGATGGGGAGATTTATGGTTATTTGAAGTGATTTGTGCTTAGTTAGCAATAGTACGTGAAAATTTATATGGTGTTGTACTTTGAACTTTCTAATAGCTCACAAACTGAGACTACAATTATAAAATATATCTACACAAAAAAGCAGTGACATTGCCACTGCATGGCTCTTGTTTAGTTTAGTAAGAAAAACATCTTATAGTATCTTAGTGATGTATATTCTATAAGAACTGCCTAGATCCATATTAATTTAGGATCTACCAAGCGCTTAGAGGGATTAAATATATTTTCACTTTAAAAGAGTTTTGCATCTCAAGAGACTTGATCTCTCTCAGCTCTTGGTAGATCTAGAGTTAAAATAGATGTAGGATGGTTTAATTTCCCCCTTTAAATAGGTTATATTCAATGTGAATACCATGGGATATCATAAACCTAAAGCTCAAAAACCACAAGTAATAATTTATATAAAAAATAATAAAAATAATTATTTATTTTATTTTTCACCGAGTTAAAATGTTTATAGGACATTACATTAATGTTGCAATGAAATTTACATGCAAGGAAATATTTCTCTGTGATCTTGTGATCGAATAAGATCACTAGACAACAAGATAAAAATGTCCAATATATAGACAATCAAATCCCAACCCATTGCTCAAACATGCAGCAAGAAAATGACTCTAGATGATATAAAAGAAAGAGCATGCACCTGGCCTCCTCATAGGTCAATGAATGGTTTTGAATTCGTAGTAGAATCCTTGCACTCCACTTAAGCGATCTGCTTCATCTGCACTTGATATTAACACCTACATACAACCACAAACAGTATAGGACGACAAGTGATCTTCCTCGGAAGATCGTCAACTCAAAACATCATAGAATTAATATATGTAACTGCTCCAAACATGTAAATATAGGGAAGGAACATAGATTTATATTAATCGAATCAAATGGTACAATTATACCTTCAAGAAATAAGGTCCTCTCCTTAAGCTTGTAGCATGATCTTCTCTTCCAATACAACAAAGGTCTCGCGCTATATCTTGGATACATGATCTAACCCCATTTCCTCGTAGTGAGATTATATATGCTCATTGTTGGGTTGTGTTATATTCTTTCCACATAGTTAACAGGGGGTTTGAAGGGTACCTGTAACCCCACTTTATGGGGTTCGGGGCAGCGCCCCAGAAAATTTTGGTTTTGGACCCTATGTTAGGTTGG